>CM076578.1:1187271042-1187352934 GCA_034641835.2 Pinus albicaulis | reverse complement strand
GGATTTAAGGATTCTTAAGTGCCCTTTATCCCGATCATACCACCTCACAAAAATAACTTTCCAAGATCTCCAAGGGTTATCTATCTTGCCTTGAAGAAATTTGACCTTTTTTCCCTTGATCCTAGTCCTGTTTTCTTTATTTTAACTCTATAGCCCAATGGACAAATAGATTTCCCACTATCCATTCTTTCAAGTGATTTTTCCCACCAAATCTATCAAAACAAAATCAAAGCTTCATTTTCATAACTAGCCTAATATTTACAAATTAAAACAAAGTTAAACTTTAAAGAGAGAGCCCTCTTCGAACCCTAGGAAGGCTAGATACTAGATTTTGAAGTAGGTTTGTGGTTGCCTCTAGAATTCTTTGACTAAAAACGAAAAACACACAACTTGAGAATTACTAGAGTGACAACAGAATGTAGGAGGAGAAAAGGCCCTAAATCTTGCAGCGATCGTAGCATATAAACTGACCATTGGAATCAAGATCCGTTAGTTTTAGGTAAGAGGCCTAACCCTAATCTTTCATTTTAGGGGATGGAAAGTTCATTTTAGGGACTCGGTGCTCAGGAACAGGCCAGGTCACACTTTTCTGGGTCTTTTTTGCGACCTGGGTAGCAGGTACTAGGCAGAAATCTGCGACCTGTCCCAAGAAATTACCTAAAAAGTGTGACCTGTCAGAGAAGGGGGGTTTCAGTGTTGTTTTTGGCTGAGAGTTGGGATTTTTATGGTTGAGGGGCATAGGTGCCCCCAAGCATGTTATGGTCATGCAAAAATGTATTTATAAAAGGGTAAGCTAAACACATTGTTATGATGTGGTGCGCCATTTCGTTATGGTTATGTAGTTTGAGAAAGAGAATGGAGGATTACCAATCTCTTTTGGTACTACATATATGAAGTAAATGGAATAAGTTTTTGGGTTGGCATACATGGTGTCACTATCCCAAAGAGTATATTTTTAGATAATGAACTGGTGATCTCCTAGAAAACCCACAGGTTGGTCAACAACAATGTCTAGGGGACTGGGTTGCTGATGTAAGAGGAAGGAATGGTAAGGGAGAACATCCCTAGAGTGATCTAAAGTGATATTGGACTCTAGAGGTTCTTCCAAATGGGGAATAATAATGGTACTAGAGTCGACACAACCAAATACACTAGGATAGTTGTGGATGATTGCTTCTCCTAGACTCTTAAATATGAGTTCCCCCTTAACAAAACATTGGGTGTCAATGTAATGACCACAAGGTGTATGTGGATCGAATGCATGGGCTCGATGTAAGGGGGGATAGATAAAGTCAGGGGTGGTAAATGCTTCCATAATGTCATCACCACAATAGAAGATGGGGTGACTGGTGGAAGAAATACCACGTGATGTGACAAAGCTACCTGACTCATCATCATGAGAAGAAAGGTTCACATGTGCATTGTCACGGAGGGTGACGGAAGAACAAGTAGATAAGGGATCCACCGATGTTGAGCCCAACGTGATCGCTGAAGGGAGGTCGAACGAATCATAAGGGGAAGTCCCAAGGAGGTCCTCCACCATGGATCTCATAGATGATGACAGGTAGTGGACAGTGGCCGAAGACTCCTTCATCTCGACATTAGGAGGGGGAATCTCAATAGGACTGGATGTGTCCTCTAGTTCTGCTGAAGAAAAATGCACAAATAAGGGACTGGTGGACTCGTTTCACTTGGCCTCGAATTGGCAAACTGCCGCTAGAGAGGTGCGGAAGTCCTCGAGGTAGGGACAGAGGTGAGTATAGTGGCCATGGAAATCACACAAAGCACAAGGATGATTTGTGTGCAAAGACTTGAGTTTCGGGACTGAATTAGGTATAATGACATATACCTCTGGGATATCAGACTCTAGAAATGCATAGTTGACCATGGGCTTGAGACAAGGCAACTCAGGACAGGTATGGGTGGCATGACCGACAACATCAGATAAAGCACACCGGGTGGTACGCTTTGGAGGTTGGGGAGGAGAAGGGTTTATCGGGGCAGCCTTGTTTTTAGGTGCCTTCTTGCAAACTTTCCCCCTTCACCCGAAGTTGTCTGTAATGTTCCTAAGTAGCCCAAGCTAATAGGAACATTTCATTTTGTTTTAATTTTACTTATTGATGAATAAAATGTAAAGGAGGACATGAAAAACTCCTAAAACATGAGAATAAATCAATGCCCAATGTGAACAGAGTCAAATTAGGGCTTGCTCAATAAAATCCACTTGTATGTGAAACAGGTTCAAGCTATTTGACCAGGTCAATAGGACCAAATCATAAAGCATTCCAGATGCAATGAACCTCCTAGATGATCAGTGCAGTCCTATGAAGAGGTCCTCCATGTGAAAAGGGAAAAATGGATGAAGGTGGTTTAGGGTTTTGCAAACCCTAATCTTATAAAAGGAAGGAGAAGGCTCTTGTATAGGTTGTTGATCATATTTGTAATTTTGAGTGGCTAGAGCAACCCCTTTCTCTACGTTGTTTAGAAAGAGAAAGAGAGGGTTTCTTGTTTAGGAATCCTCCCTCCTTCCTTGAGAAGCTCTTGGAGGGCATTGTATTACAATTCCCACTATCTGACATCGTTGGCCAAGCTCTATCTCTATTAGCAGCACTGATCCTATTGAGGGTTTTGCAGCTGCTGTGAGTTGCAGCAAGTGGTGAACTAGATCTTCCAATATCTAGTTGTTTTTGGAGTTTCCTCTCAGGGAGGCTGTCTTGTGACCACCCAGAAGAGGGTTTCTCCCATATTTTTCCTTTATATCTATATATTTCATCTATTGTAACACTCTTTACAAGCTACTGCGCAGTCTCCTTAGTGAACTGTGTTATTTTCATGTGCTGCTACTATTGTTATTTGATTTTCCCTTTGTAATAGATCTCAGATGATTGAGGCTTGTCGCTCATCTTGAAGACTCAAAATGAAGCTTACTGATATTTATTGTTCAGATCTTATATACAGTTTAATGAAAATAATCTTTAGCAATTTCTGGAAGTTTCCTGCAGTTTAATATGTAGAAAGTCAGATCTACAATTCCTAGTGCATTATTTTGTTAAAACCCCAAAGGGGACCTGTAAAAGAGGTTGAGTAGTTTCCAGATCTGGTATGGACCTGAGGTTACAGCCATATATCTGCCATAGATCTTAGCTCCATTTTTTAACTTCTGAAGCACACTTAGAGTGACACTATTCATTCATTTATGTAATTTTATAAATGTCGGAGATGTCATTTTGAAGGATTTCTGCACTATTATTTCATGTGATTTGTTGTAGGTTGATGGGAGAATATTTCATAATTCTGATCTGATGTCCTGTGGCTGAAGCCTAATCCTTATGGCTGGTTTCTAGTTATTATTGGGCAAAAATATGCAATTCTTATGGGAGAATTTACATGTTGTATCAACCCTCCTCTTTAGCTGATTTTCAGCTAGTGTTGATTGTGGGAGATCTTTTTAATGCCCTTGAACTTTTTTTTTTTGCTAAAATTTAGCATGGAGGTCCCACACAGCCTAAGATAGGGGAACCCAGCACTGGTCTATGTTATTTTAGCACTTATTTTCTTATACAGCGTTTCCCTTGAGCCTATTGCAGATTTTCCTGAAGTGGAATTTCCCGCTCCTTGCTTGTTTGGTTTTTGCTCCTTTTTTGGATCCTTTCTTTAGATCTGTAGATATAAGGATCCCAAGGGCTAAAAAATTCAAGAGGATTGTGCTATTCCCATACTTTTTGTGTTTCACCAACTTTCTTTAGACAGAGTCTGGAACGGGCCAGGAAGCCTCTGGTTCTCACCCTCTCTTTAGAGGTGACATAACCAGTAAATTCCCAAACAGTCTATATTTGGTTTATATCTGTTGGTATTATTTCATCTTGATGTGAACCCATAGTGGAATATCTCAATATATTCCCTACTAAGCTTATTCTTCCCCATTTGGAACATTACAGTGGTATCAGAGCATGATCTCTGTCCCAGCCTGTGAGATCAAGCTATCAGAGAACTGTTGAGGAGAAGCGGCAAGAAGAAAGAAAAAAGTATGGAGAGGATGAGATTACTCTCATCAATATTCATATCCAAGGAGAGCCTTTCCAAGGGGGTTGAACAGTTGGAGGTAGAAAGATGCAGTGAAACTCCAAGAGGGTTTCAAGGAGAAGAGGACTGCAGTGAAACCTTTATGAGGTTTCAAGAAAAAGAAGAAGACATGGGAATCCCTCCTTCAAGAGAATACCAAGATCTAAGGTCTCCTATTGAGGATGAGGCATTTTCCATCTCTGAAGAAAAGGCTAGGGGTGACAGCGCATTCATAGCAAAAGGACCTCTAGCACTTCATGAAGAAGAAGAAGGAGCAGCTGCTCCAAGGAGAGAAGCTTCTGAAATTTTGCAAGCAGTTCCTAAGAATCTCACATATAGATATTATGGCGCAATCCATGTGCAACATGTGCCATCATTTGGTGAGATCCTAAACATTGTATAATGTAAAGGGGAGGCCAAGTTTCATATGGTAAGCAGTATTTACCCTTCTTTATTTCAGAAGATTGATGCACCAAGAAGGCAAGAAGATCTCTGCAATAAAAGCAAGGACACATAAATCCACACACCTTTCTACAATGATCTATGCCTTGATATCTCCTCATTTGGAAGAAGTCCATTAGGGAAATTCCCTAATGAAAGGAAGAGAAAATTGTTCTCTCAACTTGGTACATTGAAGACATTATGGGTCAAGGGAGAAACTATCACAGTGCTGGAGACTTTGGGTAAGAAGCATGCTTATGTGAATCACATTTCACTTTATGATTGCATGTGTTATTTTACTCTATATTTTCAGGCCATGGCTCCTTAAAGGAGTGTCTTACCTTACAAGCTTCATGGCCAACTATGGGCCAAGACTATTTTCAAATCTGGCCACTCCCTTGATGGACTAAGGGAGGTTTCACAACATGATGGGTACTTCCCTAAGGCACCAAATTTACATTCCACTCTCAGCCATGGTGGGATGATGAGGGCAGAAATTAAGTGGCATGCAAACCACTTACCACATCCAGATCTGAAATAGGGAGGAGATGACCTATGCTGGTTTCTACTAGGTGAGTGTGGGAACTCCCCAAAATTCTTGATTTTCTTGTCTCATGCCTTGTATTTCAATAAGAGGCTGCATAAGAGGAAGGCATGGCTGCATGGGTTGAAAAGAAGGAATTATGGACACCACATGATGAATTCCATGTCCATACATTTACTTTTGCCTACAATGTATGTACATGTATTTTTGTTTAGAATGCATTTCAAAATCATGTATGTACCTGGGATTGGGAGAAATTGTAACCTTCTCATGGGTTGGCATAAGGAGAGTTGTTCATATCATGATATTGATGCTCCAAACATGAGAGGAGGGATGGCACATTGGGTGAATGTGTTCATGGTGAATGAAATTTCCCATATCTATTCATACTTCAAGAAGAGGATAGAATACTACATGGTTGCTTCATTGTGTAACTTGCTTCTTTTTACAAGGGGCCATGTATTGAATTTATGTCATGAAATAAATCCCCTCACATGGAAGAAGTTAGAGCATGACATGTGTTGTTTGGATCATATTCAACCAACACCTATTATCCTCCATTGTTTTCAAGCTTTGGAGAAGCTCATTACAGCAAGTGGGTGGTGGGATGGCCACCTATCATACTATGGCTTGGAGCAGCATGGGGAGGGAAACCTTCCGACATACACCTTGGGGAGCCATTTTTGGGAGAGATTTGAAAGAGGGGTACTTCATCATTTTCAAAGAGGCATGAGCATTGTAGATGAGGATTAGCAACATGACTCTTTGGGAGGGTTGAATCAGCCCACTCTTCCTTCTCTTGAGGAAGAGAATAGAACCATGCACCTCTCTCTTAATTGGAGAAATATTATTGGTGAAGAGAATGATCATGTTACACATGTTTTTATTTTTGATTCCATGCATTCTGACACCATGTTTTTGCAATCCAAAATTCCAAGGAGAAATGATATATCATGTGAGCCTCTTGGCCAATATGGGGCCCCAAAAATTTCTGGATTGGGCCACTCCCTTGAGAGGAAGAGGGAGATTTTGCAAAATGATGGGTGCTGCCCCAAAGCACCAAACATATATTACACTTTTATCCATGGTGATATTGCATGGGTAGTGAGTAAGTGGTGCGAAAACCACTTACCATATTTGGTGCAAGCAAGGGTTGCCTTGCATTGGTTCCACAATGGGACAATGACCCACCTCCATATGTACAATTTTATGTTTTGATGTACATTATCTTGATCTCCTATCTTTATGATGTACTTATTATTTTATGGGAATGTATGGAGGAAGGAATGAAGGATGGCATGTGCCTCATGAGAGGACCACTCTCCATGTATTGTATGTCTCATATTCCAGAGAGAGCATGGGGCAAACCATGTTTGTTTCATATGATCTATTGTCTCCTTATGGGATGAGCTAATTGCATCTCATGAGAACATTGGAGGATCAAGACATGGATGGATTGGTGAGCACTTGGCTTATGGAGGAAGCTTATCTTATGTTGGTATCACCAAGGAGGAAATTTTGCAGCACTCACCTTGTAGTTGCTTGAGGGCAAGCAAAAATTTTGGAGGGGAGGACTATAATGTTCCTAATTAGCCCAAGCTAATAGGAACATTTCATTTTGTTTTAATTTTACTTATTGATGAATAAAATGTAAAGGAGGACATGAAAAACTCCTAAAACATGAGAATAAATCAATGCCCAATGTGAACAGAGTCAAATCAGGGCTTGCTCAATAAAATCCACTTGTATGTGAAACAGGTTCAAGTTATTTGACCAGGTCAACAAGACCAAATCATAAAGCAGTCCAGATGCAATGAACCTCCTTGATGATTAGCGCAGTCCTATGAGGAGGTCCTCCATGTGAAAAGGGAAAAATGGATGAAGGTGGTTTAGGGTTTTGCAAACCCTAATCTTATAAAATGAAGGAGAAGGCTCTTGTAAAGGTTTTTGATCATATTTGTAATTTCAAGTTGCTAGAGAAAGCCCTTTCTCTACGTTGTTTAGTAAGAGAAAGAAAAAAAAAAAAAAAAAAAAAAATTACTATCTAGCATTGTTGGCCAAGCTCTACCTCTATTAGCAGCATTGATCCTGTTGAGGGTTTTGCAGCTGCTATGAGTTGCATCAAGTGGTGAACTAGATCTTCCAAGATCTAGTTGTTTTTGGAGTCTCCTCTTAGGGAGGGTGTCTTGTGACCACCCATAAGAGGGTTTCTCCCATATTTTTCCTTCAGATCTGTATATTTCATCTGTTGTAACACTCTTTACAAGCTAATGTGCAATCTCCTTAGTGAATTGCTTTATTTTCATGTGTCGTTGTTATTGTTATTTGATTTTCCCTTTGTAACAGATCTCAGCTAATTGAGGCTTGCCTCTCATATTGAAGACTCAGCTTGTAGCTTACTGATATTTATTATTCAGATCTGATATACAGTTTAATGAAAATCATCTTCAGCAATTTCTGGAAGTTTCCTGCAATTTAATATGTAGAAAGTCAGATCTACAATTCCTAGTGCATTATTTTGTTAAAACCCCAAAGGGGACTTGTAAAAGAGGTTGAGTAGTTTCCAAATATGGTATGGATCTGAGGTTACAGCCATAGATCTACCATAGATATGAGATCCATTTTTTAACTGCTGAAGCACACTTAGAGGGATGTTGTTCATTCATTTCTGTAATTTTATAAATGTCGGAGATGTCATTTTGAAGGATTTCTGCACTATTATTTCATGTGATTTGTTTTAGGTTGATGGGAGAATCTTTCATAATGCTGATCTGATGTCCTGTGGCTGAAGCCTAAGCCTTATGGATGGTTTCTAGTGATTATTGGGAAAAACTGTGCAATTCTTATGGGAGAATTTACATGTTGTATCAACCCTCCTCTTTAGCTGATTTTCAGCTAGTGTTGATTGTGGGAGATATTTTTAAGGCCCTTGAACTTATTTTTTTTGGCTAAAATTCAGCATGGAGGTCCCACAAAACCTAAGCTAGGGAAACCCAGCTCTGTTCTACGTTATTTTAGCACCGATTTTCTTATACATCGATTCCCTTGAGCCTATTGCATACTTTCCTAAAGTGGAATTTCCCGCTCCTTGCTTGTTTGGTTTTTGCTCCTATTTTGGATCCTTTATTTAGATCTATAGATCTAAGGATCCCAAGGGCTCCAAGAGGAGTGTGTTATTCCCATGCTTTTTTTTTTCACCAACTTTCTTTAGACAGAGCTTGGAACGGGCCAGGAAGCCTATAGTTCTCACCCTCTCTTTAGAGGTGACATAACCAGTAAATGCCCAACCAATATATCTCTAGTTTAGATCTGTTGGTATCATTCCATCTTGTTGCTAACCCATAGTGTAATATCTAAATATTTTCCCTACTAAGCTTATTCTTCCTCATTTGGAACATTACATTGTCGCAACAGGAGTAGGTTCCTGTTGAGGTGGCTGAGGCACAGTAGCAAAGGGAGGGGTCAAGGGAACTGGTTGAACCGGGGTCAAAGCAATATAAGGTTTGGGTTGACCAAGCAGGATAGTGGCTGGGGGATCAATGTACCAGATTGGGATCCCCAAGGTCATGTTAGGAAGGGATAAGGTAGCCATAACAGGTACCAAAAATACTCCAGGAGGGGGAGCTAGGAATGGTATATGACCAGAGGGGTAATGGGCAGGCGAGACAGCTCGTAGATGGTTAAATCCAACAGGAACTGTACCAGGAGGGTAGAGAGGCTCATGGGTACCAGCTGTAGATGAGGGGCCTAGAGGAGGGGGTCCTAAAGGTTGAGTCGAGGTGCTAGGAGTAGGTTGCGGAGGGTGGGGCTACTGACTAGTCGAAGCAGGCCAGTTAAGGTAGACTAGGACAATTGCATCATGTAAATGTTCGATGAGCTGGGATTAGAGAAAGAAGGAGAAATACCAGGGAATTAACCAAGAAAAGAGGAGTCTTTGTAGACTTCAGGTGAAACACTGGTCAAAGGTTCAACTATTTTCTTATTGGCCACCGAAAAGATGATGGACTCGGGGGAGGTCTAAGACTTTGGTTCGTAATATGTCAATTGGTCAATGGTGACAATATTTCCGTTGTGAGGAAATCACATCTTACAGTAAACCACAGATGGGACAGCAGACATCGCATAAGCGTAGCTACAACCCAAGAGAATGTTGTAATCTAAGGGGGCATTAATGACTTCTACGTCAACGCAAAAATTCTTTCCCACAAGAGTAATAGGAAAATTTCGGAATAGGCCAATGGGCTAGGAAGAGTGGCCATCCCATGCTAAGAGGGTGATAGTGGAAGGGGCCAACTCTGGAGATCCAATTTGCTTCCAAACTGAACTAGACATCACACAAATGGATGGCCCCTCATCAATGATACAACGGGAGACGTTGGCATTCCGAAGCTTGACAGGGATTTGGAAGGTGAAGGAGACAGGAAGGGGAGGATGTTCTTACTGGTCAACATCAAAGATGATCAAACGATCATTTGAAGGATCCACAATGCCCATGGTAGTTAGTAGAGATTTTCATTGTGAAGGGCACGACTGGAGGAGTTTCAGCATTGAGATGGCAGTAGAGGATTGCGTAAAATCAAATACTATAATATATGAATGGGAAGCTTTTCCAGAAGTAGTGTTTTGACGTAATGGTCCCTTGCAGATCTTGGCATGAACCTCTACCTTAGGCTGAGGGATCTGTAAAGGACCATTGGTTGTCGAAATAGGCTCTATGGAACCTGAAGAAGGGGACTCGAGAGAAGACGTAGTGGGAGGCTTGTTGTACTGACGGGACCGAATCTGAAGGTTGAGGTCAACGGTAATGGATTGGTCAGAGTTCATCATGAGAATTTGGTAATCAGGGGTACCAGATGGAGAACGTTGAGTGGCCGCCTATCCTTCACGCAGTTGGGTAGCCACGAATCCTTGCTGGGGGAAAGGATTGGTAAACACAGTCGACTGAAGAGGTGCATCATTGGGAGGAACCAAAGGGGGGGCTTGTTGTCCTCGCGATGCTGCTTGAGTCTCCCACATTTCACGCATCTGAGGTAAAAGCGGACAATCATGGGTGTAGTGACCATAGACACCACAATAATAACAAGGCTTATTCGTGCGAACAAGCTTGTCCTACTTGGGCTAAGTGCCCTGTTGCTGGTTAGCGGTGTTAGGTGCATTACCTTGGGGATTAGGTCCGGGATTACCTTGGGAAGATTTATTTTGGTTGCCTTTCCTCTTCTTTTTGGAGGTAGGAGGATTAGTCATGCCCTGTTGTGCATACACCTGCCCCTGGGGCAATGGTGCCTTTTGTTGCGAGGGTTGAGAAGGCAAGGGAGGCAGGGGTGCTAATGTTGAAGGAGCTGGAGCACTAGGATGCAGATATGGATAATAAGGAGGTTGGGAAAAATTGTGGTAAACAGGCTGGGAAAAAGGAGGAGGCATGCCGTATCCTAGATACATGCTACTGGGAGGGGGAAAAGTGTTGGAGGAATTGGCCCCTCCCTGAGGGAAACCATAACCCATGGGAGGATAAGTGTACAGATGAGAAAGGCCTCCAACGATACCGTCGGCGGTATGGGATGCCCCTGGTGCGTTGGCACTACCGGGTCTAGGGAGATCAGGTAAGACGGTATAAACATAACCAGAGTGTGTGTAGATTAGGTCATATTTCAACACAATCTGGAGGGTAGATTCTTTAGTCTGAGGGAAATGAGATGCGACATCTTTGCTAATACCAGGAAAAAGGGATCTGAGAAACCATTCCATGTAGACATAGTCTTTGAAGATAGGTGCTCGACATAGGCTCTTTCTTCTCTGCCATTCCTGGACATGATCGGATAGGCGGGTCACAGACGATTAACGGAAAGAGGTCGAAAGTTTGGTACCAGTGTCATAACGAAGGGGAAGCTGGAAGTAAGACAGAAAATCCCTAGAAAGAGTCGCAAAGGTAGTATGAGAGGAGGAGGCCTGGTCAACATACCACTTAGAAGCTTCTCCTATAAGCGTACGTTGGAACAACCGAAGATGGATAGAGTCATCGGTGATGGAGTCAGATGAACACCACATGTGGAAAGATCGAACATGGCTTGTATGATCCTCTCCAGCAAGACCTTCAAACTTGGGGATGTCGGAAGGGAGCTTGGTTGGCATAGAAAGCTAACCAGGATCATGGTGTATGAGGTCATTGATCAACTAGTTAAAATCGGGAATACTGAGACTTGCCGTATAAGGGAGCAAGGGAGCAGCCAGGATAGTTCCTATTGTAGTCCCACTAGTCGTATTCCCAGCATTAGGGTCGGGGCTACCACCAGCATTAAGTGTTGAACCAAACATAGTGAAAGCGACAGGAGAAGAGTCAGGGATAAAACCAGAAGGGGAACCCAATGAACTAGAAGCAGAGTCAGAATGGGGACTCGGTGGAGGACTAAATCAAATCCTATGCGGAGGAGTAAGTCTTCCTAATGGAAACTGAGGATGAAGGCCGAGAAGTCTCTGGGATAAACACCTTGGGGGCGCAATGATGGAAGAACAAACACTGATCATAGAAGGAAGAGAGACCAATAAGGGCAAGGAGGTGCAGGATCAAATGATTATAATGTCGAAACAAGGGAAGAGAGGTGTAGGATCAAATGATTACAATGTTATAGTATTGGTCTCGCGGTGTAAACTAGGCGCTCTTCACATAGGGTGTGCGTGTTAAGTGTGTTAATTTTAATTTTTAAACCCAGACGTGTGTAGAGAAAAAAGAAAAAATGTGTTGTATAGCTGTAAATAAATCTGCAAATAACAATAAAGTAAACTGAATATGACATAAAATAAATAGCTAAAGATGCATCAATCTAAACCCCGGGAGGCAGGCTTCCCAACAACTAGTCTATGGGTGGGAAAAATCTAGTCAAAACACACAAAAAATGGCCAATGGATCTAAAATCAAGATGGACAAGGATCTAAAGGTCAGATATGCTAGAAATAGGTGCAGAAAACAACAAAAAACCAGAGGGAAAAGTGTTGCAAATGAGGTGGTGAAAGGCTACAACCTGAAGGGAAACAAAGGGGACCCTAGAGGAGGACCAAAAAAAACTAAAAAGAGGTGTTTTGGATGGATGAATAACTAATATGAAATTGATTTGAAGGTACAGGATCAAATCTGAAAAAATGGCTGAACACACTGAAATCTCAAACGACCTGCTTCAACTAAACTCCTCCTAGAAAGGTGGAAGCATACTGAAGCCCTAGGGGGCTAGGTTCCTATTTCAAAGAGTAAAACAGAGCAATTATAGGTCCAAAACGAGTGGAGACGGAGGTCAAACAACCCTAAACAGTAACCCAGACAAACCCAGAAAAAACACAGAAAACTTCCCACAAAAATTACAAGTCGTAGTTTTTGACCTCTTTTCAGCAGAGGTCACAGGTTTGAGGTTGCTTTCAGCATCCTGAAGGTTGAGGTCATAGGTTTTGGCCCAAAAAGTGTGACATGCACTTCCAACACTCTTGGGATAAGGTTTCAGAAAAAAATTGTCGTCTCAGCTATGGTTGAAACCAGTCACCTGTGTAATAGGCCCAGAAACATACGGAAGTTATAATTTTTATTGTTTGAGGGTTTTAAAGGTTAAAAACAATATCAAGAAAAGAAAAATAATAATTTGAAGAAAAACCCTAGGGTTTGAAGCAGTTGGTCATGCAGGGATCTGAAAAACAATAGCGGTCGTAATTATAAACCCTTGTGGAGTCGCCAGTTATTAGTGTGAATTCTAATCGCAAGCGTACGAAAAAAGCCCACTTTAGTTGTGCATAACAAATAGCCCTGACATCAAAGATGGCTACCAATTTCTTTAGATCTATAGTTATTTGACCAAGGCAAATGCTATGAAATCCAAATCTATGCAGTTAAAGACATTGAGCAGTAAATAAAAGAAAGAGTTGCTCCATGCATCCAATAGACAAGACAAAAATATTTTTAAAGAATTTTTGTATTTATGACACCTGGGAATGGAACATAGAAAGATGTTACCAGTCCCCCTCAATGGGATGGGTTCTTGTATATCCTCAGCTCTTCAGATCTAAGATCTCTCCCTCTTGATGGTGTATAAAACCCAGACAAAAATGGAACTCAAAGGGAGCTCACAAGCAAAAAGATAGAAAAATATGACAATGATGGAGGATCAAAGTCATACCAAAAGTATAGATCCTGAGTGATCTTTAGGCAACAAAATGTAGAGAATGAATGGAAAAACCCTTCTATTTATAACAAACTATTGAGTTAGTCTAGATATTGGTGCATAATTAAAATATTATTAACCAAATCTAGATCCAATTTTTATGGAATATTTTATTATATTTGTTGGAGGGAAAAGAATTTGAATTTGGTCAAATCCCTTTATTTGTAAATAGTAAATAAATAAATGAATGATTTATTTATTATTTTAAGAGTGTGTTTGAGCAATAATTAAATAAATAGTTATTTATTCAATTATTTATAAATTATTTAGTCAAATTTAACAAGGAATATTATTTAAATAATGTTTAAATAATTATTCCTAGAAAATAATAAGATAAAAAGTGATTTATCTAATTACTTTTCCTGTTTTGGGTTAAATATGACCAGGAATATTAATTAAACTGTTGTTTAACTAATTATCCCTTGAGGAAAATCAAACAAATATGGATTTGTTCAATATTTCCTCATGGGGCTTCCTGTTAGACCATAAACAACTTAATAAATTATGGATTACTAAGTTATTTTTCATAGTGAAAGCAATTTTACTTAGGGTAAAATTCATCTTACATGGTGTACTTTGGTCCATCTAATAGTAACAGGTTAGATGAACAAAAATTGGTGTAACACCTTGGTCTAATCTTTCGTGCAGGTTCTAGTTTGTCAGGAAGTATTTATTCATCATGCAGATTACTTTAGATCTCCTACTTACCCTATTTATAAACATAGTCCCCTTCATCTCATTCTCAGTTGAGCTTAATAAGGACAACCATATTGCAATGTTTCAATTTGGGAGAAGGTTAATGTAATTCACGAGCTTAAGATATTTAGAGAATGAGTTTTCATCTTTGGTGTTTCTCTGTTGCCAGCAGGCCTGGACAGTACCCCAGCGGAGTCACTCTAAGAAAAAAAGCATTGCTTCACTGCCAATGAGCCTAGATAGTATCCTGGAAAAGTTACTTGCTTCACCTTCCTACACAAGAAGCCTTTATCTTCTTTCACCCTTTATTTATTTATTTTAATAGGATTGTGCTTCAACACTTATTTATTTCATGTGGTGTAATAGGTATCCCAAGTTATTGATATTAGAAGAGGTTTTTCCTTTATATAAGAATATACAAAACCTCTATTATGACTTTTCTCAATAATATTTTCCCCTTTTCGTTCTCTACTTGATTGGATCAGCATGGAAAACATCGAAACATAAAGAACCGAGCATAGAAACGAGGTTCCTAGAATAGATACAGGTGTCATGGTTTCACACAAAGCTCTATTTATGAAAGGATTGTATTTTAAATCAAAAAATCATCAAACAAAAGGTGTGAACCAAGACAACGAAGAAGGACTAAAATTTAGAAAAATGTTGCAGCATCACAAAGCCCTTTTCAATTCTTCAACACACGTTGGAACCAGAAACACATTTACACATGAATCTTATTCACATGAATGAAGATAAAAACTAAAAATACTCAACATGAAAAACAATAAAACAAAACAACATGTTATGTTCATAGGATAGGGAACAACCCTATGTTGTCATTGAAAATATTTTTTCAAATCTTGGCCATTTACAGGAAGAGATTCATTCTTCCTATCCAAATATTGGAGATGATAATCGTGTTGGCCAAGTTTCTCACAAACATCAAATGGGTTGATCTACAGGGACTGGAATTTAGTGTGTTTCCCATTCTATTTGTGTAGGATTTGTCCCACTTCAAAAATAGGTCACTGACATTGAATTCCCTTCTCCCCATAAACTTCTTATCAAACCATCTCTTGATACATTTCTGATGAAGTGAAAATTTTTCTTTTGATTTCCTCCTTTCTTCCTTTAACTTCATAAGAGTGTCTATCCTACTCTAAACCAGAAGGTAAGGCTAACCCTAAGATTCTTGTGAGAGTTTAAGGGTAGGAAAGTAAATATTGAGAGGTAGGATGGCTTCTTTTCCATACACCAGAAAGTAAGGAGAGGTATTCAAAGAAGGTTTAGGCATGACACATTCAACCCATAGAGCATTCACCAAAGCATTGTGCCACTTTTTTGTTTAGAGAAGATGGTCTTTTTTATAATGCGGATTAGGTTCATATTTGTTGAATTAGAAATATCGTTTCCTTGTGGATAGTAGTTAGCTGAATATTTCAATACAATGCCATTTTCCAATGCAAAATCATAGAGTTTAAGCGATGAGAAATACCTTGCATTATAAAAAACAAGTGAAGTCAGAATGTCGAACTTGGTGATAATATTCTGTTTGAGGAAGCTAATGACTTCCTGATCACTCACTTGCTTGAAAGGAACCACTTTTTTCCATTGCGTGAAGTAATTTGTTGTAGTAAGAAGATAGTGGTGCAACTTCGATGAGTGCAAAAATATCTCACAGATAACATCTAAGCCCCATTGTTGGAATGGTTCTTCTACAGCGATATGTTGCAATGGGGAATCTGATTTCTTATCTTGGACAACACATTTCAAACAAACAAGACACCTGTGGGCACAAGCATGAGCATATTTGAAAAGTGTGGGCTAATAAAAATCGGCCCACATAACTTTGTGCATAGTTTTGTCACCTGCAAAATTTCATCTCACTAGTCCATCATGGAGGTCACATTGTACCTTTTCTGAATCTAGTGCTTCCAATAATATAAGTATAACCCTGTTGTGGTGCTTCCTGAAAATAACTACGTGTATCAAATTATAAGATAGAGATTTAAAATTGATATCCTTCTTATGTCTCATTGATAAATGAGAGGGAAGGGTATCGTGCTCAAGATATTGGTGCACATATGCATAACAAGAGGTTTATGTGTCAGTGGCGGTATCTTTTTCGGTATTGTACATTTCAATTTCCTTCTCCCATCCAAAAGAATCATCTTTTGGTGTACTTGTCACTTCTCCTGCTAGCTAACATAGGCCATGGCCCTTGATTGTGTGAACTAGTTTGAACTCAAGATCGTACTCATGCAAGTTATTCATCCATTTCGTTCTTCTTTCACCCAGATCTTATTTAACATACAAAAATCTGATAGTTGGGTGCGGCACAAATATAATAACATGATTCTTCAGAAGATAAGGCCTAAACTGTTTTACCACCTTGTAGATTATGTAATCCAATTTATCTATGGTGGGGTAATTAAGTTCTAGCCCTTTCAATTAAGCACTCATGAATGATATAGGTTGTTCATTATCCTAATCATCCTTTTTTGTGAGAACGGCCATAAGAAAAGTATTAGAAGCAAAGGTGTATAACAGGAAATATTTGTCAAAATTTGGGCTATATATCGTTAGTGCTTCTGCGATTTCTTTCTTTATATGGGAGAATGCATCATTTTCCCTGTTATACCATTTATAGATTGTGTCATTTTTTATTATCTCTTGCAATGGTTTCACTATATGTGTATAATCCAAGATGAACTTGTGACCAAAATTCATTCTCCCTAAAAAGGACTGCATGGCTTTCTCATTCATCGGTAGGGGAATCTAAGTAGTGGTTTTGACCCATTCAGGGTCCAAATTAATCCCACTCTTTTTTATTATATGTACAATGATATTTCCCTCAGAAACTATAAAAATGATATTCTTGGGATTTAAATATAACCCTTATTTGCGACATTTCTCAAAAAATTGCTTTAGGTGGCATAAGTAGTCATACTTTTTTTTGAAAACAAGGTTACATAATCTAGATAAAACACCATGCTCTGCCTAATCAAATATTGAAATGTGATGTCCATAACACATTGAAATGTTTCACATGCATTAATAAGCCCAAAATGAATTCTTTTAATATCAAATGTATGCCACTTATTTCTAAATGTTATCTTGTGCCTGTCGAGTTCTGACACCAGAACCTAGTTGTAACTTGAAAATATGTCCAGCAGTGAAAACATTTTAGACCCCCGATACTGTCTATAACTTTTATTCCATCGAAGGCACTAGATAATTTTCCTTGTTTGAGGCAAGATTTAGATTGTGAAAATCCATACAAAATTGTATTTCCCTGAACTTATTCCTCACTGGAACCATATTTGAGACCCATGATGAATGAGTAACTTTGAAAATGATCTGAGCTTCCAACAACTTTCTCAACTCTTTCTAAATTAGAAATTTCCGCAGCTTATGTTCAAAAGAATTCACCCCTTCCTTAATTGGTATCACATGTTAGATTATCCATGTGTCGTAAGTTTTAAGATTATCTTGTGTCCACATGAAAATTTCTCGATATTGATTAAAGAGGTAGATGAAATCTTGCCGCTCTTGAGGTGTGTAGGAAGTACCAAGATTAACAAATTTTGGATCTTGTTACGTACCAAGATTTATTTTTTCGTGCGACAGGGTTGAGATATGAGTCTTTGCATTGACTAATCCCTTAAAGTGATTATGCAATCCATAAATATTTTCCAATGACACGACACCCTTGGGAATGTGGTTTCCTTTTCTTTCTTGAGTTTCATCTTGCACCACTTTCTCATGCTCATCTTCATCAATGGTTGTGTGTTTAAATACATCAGTGTTTGCCAAAAAATAAAATATTTTTTGGTCATCATTAAAAACACAAAAAATAGTGAAATTATCTAGAAAGGATGGTCTATAAATAATTTCAATAGAAAATCCATCCCTTAACGATGATAACCTAGCAACAGAATTTTCTAATGTATTTGCAGCAATGTTATAGATTCTAGGAACATAAACAATATTAAAATCTTGGAATTTTGAAATAAAATGCCATACCTCTTGTTGATAACTTTTGAGATTAGGTGACACACATTGTATGGTATTTCCTACCTATCACACGACGATTTACGAGTCACCTATTGCTTTAAGTACCTCAACTTTGATGTCAATATCTTTCTTCAAACCTAGGATGAGTACTTCATATTAAGCAACGTTGTTGGTGCATTCAAAATCTAAGCGGAAAGAGATCGGATGTTTTATATTACGTGGGTCTATTAAATTGCAACCTATCGGCGCAAGGAGTCACTCCTTGATTGCAAAGGAGTAAGCCTTACACATCATAGTACATTTCAAACTAAAATATTTTGAATGGTGAGATGGCTTCTTAAAGAGTTTGAAATGATTTCAACTCTTTTAGACCTTCATGCATTTGGAAAGTTGTGGAAATTATAAATTATATGGATAAATTTGTAGTATAGGAGAGAATATTGTTACAAATTAAAGGTGACATATAGTTGGTACTCAATCTAAGAAATATGCATATCCTAAATCAGTCACACAGCTACAAGAGAGGCCTTTTACATAAACTTTGTTTTATGTAAAGGGAACAACATTTAGAAAGAAGAATACATGCATAAAGAATCTCATAAGTCCTTCATGAAACCTTCACTAGCATGCTCTACGCAACATATATATGATTTGAAGAAGACTGAACAGTAGATAATTAACTATTAGATCCTCTAACATTTATCTTACTCTTACTTGCTAGCTGTTTCAACTCATAAATTAGATGAATGAAATAACAAGAGAAACACACCATACATTATATAGTCCTTGAAACACATAGTCCTCCAGAATGAAGTACAAAAGGATTTTTCTTTATTGTGAAAAATTCTTCAGGTTTACCAAAGTTCAACCCTTAAATGGCATTAACAAATTAAATTTATAGAGAGAGGCACCAACTCCATCTCTCCTAAAAAGAAGGATCCACTCTTCCTCACATTACATCACATTACATAGGATTTATATGATATTAAAGACATATCATATCGAAATATAACTAACAGGACAGATGTATATAGGAAGAAAGAAGACAATTCAAACAATGTTGTTGAGTGTGTTGGCAACCTGCTTGCTTTTCTGTTGATTTGTCTCTCCATCATCTTGGTTCTTTAAAACCCATGTAGCTTCATTAAAAATGTCATTTAACAACCTCAAAACCACTTATCAACCATCAATTGACATGTCCATATCATTAGGATTCCTTATCATCCTTGGACTAGCTCAAAAATTCTGTTGACAGCTGCCAAAAATCATTTAAAACAAATGCTACCGAAACTTTCGGTAAAAACCTATAACTATGCAAAAAATTTAATGATACCGAAATTTCCAATAATGCTTTGTTTCCTTTTCAAAAATTCATGACAAGATACTTGAAAAAATCTGTGCAGACTAAAACATTATGAAAATCAAGTTGTTCCAAAATATAACTAGTAGGCAAAAATGTATTTCACTGGGACATCCTTTTACCTCTCCTCCTTATGAGCTGCAACTTCTGCAAGCTTGTATAAATCTATTTTGTTATCAACTGCTGATTTTGACCTTGTAGTCCTGGTGGTTGTCTCTTTTGCAATGGCCTTTTTATATTCTGAGCTCCTATGGATTTTTCTTCTTTTATAGGATCATGTTTGTTGGTCTGAAGGGGCTTTACCCTTATCTTTATTCTTGGACCCACTAGATTCTGGAATTGAAGGAGTTACATTTTGTTACCCTTCATATTGCCTCTCCAAATCTATGACTTTTGTCATCAAGCTTGGGTTATGCAGGGCTTTAGATTTCAGCCTAAATTTTTTGTTGGCTCGTGTGTGTCTTTTCCTCCTGCCAACAACTTGTCCTGTTTATCTTTTCTTATTGCTAACATCATATCCTACATCCTTCAGGAGCTCCTCATCTGATTTGGTGGGCTGATAATCCTTCTGAACCTTTTGTTGAATGTCAGCTTCTGAAACTTCCGGCAACACCTGTTCTTTTGATTTTTTTGTAATTGCAAACTTTCCTTTCCATGCTCTGGCATATACCTTGGGAAAAGGAGAAACAGGAGGTAAAATCTTCACAAATTTGGGTTTGCTGGTAGATGAACCTTCTCCTTTTTCCAAATTCTCTTCAAATTTGGTTGGGGAAGCCTTTTCCTTTTTGTCCTTAGACTTCTTGTAGATATTCACCTTCTTAGATTTTCTTTTAGTCCTTTTACCAACTGATGGAGTAGTTAGTTTATGAATTTTTCCCTTCTGCTTGGTAGGTTGAGAATGTTGTTGTGAGGTTGGAGATTGTTGAGTAGGAATATTTTGTGTAGGTGCAGGTTGGCCTACCCTGTAAAATAGGAAATGCTCCCAAGTTTGGTTTCTTCTTCTGAGTTCTTCAACAACCAAAACCTTGATAATAACTTGATGGTAGATGATATAATCTAAAGCTATTGCATGGGTTTGTATCCTAGATGACATCTTAGTCAATATTTTCAGTAAGAAGAAAGGTAGGTTGAGAGTCTTCATACCTGCAATGTGAAACAAAAATATCATGTGATACAAAAAAACAATAGTATACCTCCTCTCACAAGTAAGGTAGATCTTAATGAGCTTGACAGTTTTAGCCCATTCATCCTTGAGATAATTGCTAGGAATCTCGTTAGCCCATTTAGGGTCTCTGTATTCATCCTTTATGAATCTTTTGAGGTCTCCTCCAGTGATAAATTGGATTTTGAACCATTTATCTCCTTCCAATGGGAGGTGGAAAGCTTCAGCAATGGATTCTATTAATACCTGTAGTCCGAGGCCAAAAATATTTGCTTCTTGTCCATCGAATGAGAGGGTAAATTCCTTAGCTACTCCTAGATGAGAGCATCCTAACCTTGAAAAAAATGGATACCTCCCAGCCTGTACAAGAAATATCCTCACATTCAGATTGGCATTTATTAAATCAACCCCTTTAGGTTCAATAAGCTTAATTTTTCCTCCTTTTTTAGTCACCTTCAGCAATAAAGAAGGTTGTCTGCTATAATATGATAGGTGTCAAAATTAGAAGAACTTACTTAATAGGTTTTGTTGAACCCTCAATGAAAGCTATCTGAAAACTGAGTCTGCTCCTCAAGCTTCTCACTGGAACTTCTCATTCACTAACGCTTGAATTCGAAAACTAATTTCTTTCCCTTTCTTTCGGTGATTTAAAATGATGTGTTGGTTAACCTTTCCATGCATAATATATTTTCATAATGGGAAATATCAGGATTGTATACCACACCTCATGATATCTTTTAGTTTCCAACTTGGTTTCATATTCTCTCCAACAGGTGGCTAGAGCTAAATGGAATTAGAGTTGGAAGTCACCTCCATCGTATTCTTATGATAGGCCTAAAATTTCGGCAGTGTTCATGTGTGATTAAACAAATGGTCACCACATTAAATTGTAAATCCACGATTTATATTGACACTAAATATGTACCTTGACATGTGGACATAATGACTCAGGTTGACAGGCAAGACAAACAACAGTTGGTTCTTCATAACTACAAATTGACACCTAACTCTTCCACGTATGACCACAACTTAGCTTGACATCACTCAAATGTAGACCTTTCCTATCACCTGACATAGCTCATGATAAAAAAAATTTAAACCTTAGTTGATAACACGAACACGTGACTAACTCAAAAGGGGATGGGATTTTTTATTTTTTTTAAAACAGAGGAGATTACCAGAACTTCCGGTAGCATTGGGTAAAGGAAAAATAGACATAAAAAAAAATTAAAACATACATTTTGACAGGGCTAAAACAGACGCTGTCGGAACTTCCACCAGCATTCTAAATTTTTTTTTGAAATTAAAATATTTTATCCTTAAACTAAAAAATTTAAAACACACTCATGACTAAGCGCAGAATTGTGCTAACATTGGATCCACAGGAGATATAGCTCTCCCTGCGAGGCTCTAAGAATATTTTTCACTGTAAGTGCCTTGTCATTGGGTTATGGAGTCTTCTATGAAAAAAACCGATATTTAAAATGAATTTAGGCCACCAATAGCCTTGGTAAAAGTATTTTTTGAGGAACCGCCCATTAAATGGGCCTCCCAACAGTTATGTCCCATCAAAATGTTGCAAATCAAAAGTATCATTCTACAAAATATTGGACATTCTGAAAGGACCAAGCCATAAAGCATAAAATTTGCAATGCTTACCTGGGTCTTGACGTTATGTACTATTCCATTTCAACACCAGATATCCAATCTGAAAATATTTTTTTTTTGTTATGTTAGTGACAATCAGTTATGCTTGTCACCAGTGATCAAATGGGATCTTTAAAAAAAATTATTACGGTGTCGAGTCAAATTTTCATGGTTTCAGTAGGTCTTCAAATAAAAATTTGGTCACTGGCTAGTGGTGTCTAGGACTATTTCTGCTCCTTCCAAAAAAAATCACTTGTTGGTCATTACCATCTCATATTTGGATGGGTCATCATTACAAGGTCTAAATATTCATTTCAGTCATGCCATTATGGTTTTCATTCATCTCAGTGTCACCATTAGGTCATTATGGTTAAGGTCACCAAAATATGTCATTCCATGCATAAATCTGGCAAAGGAGGAGTGGTAAGAGGTAAATTTGTTCAATGAAGTTAGGTTTCAAAATGTAGTTTATGTTTCATATTATGTAATAGGTTTCAAATTTAAAAGCTACATAAGAAAGTTTCAAAGCTACAAGTTTTCAAAGCAAAGTGAAACAAAAACATGTAGTGGGTCATCCCACTACTATGAAGAAAAGTGACCATCCCAAGCTATAAAATACCAATTCAAACTCATTTTCTCATTAACCTCATTGAAGAAGAGCTCTCTCTCACCTACCAAGGAAAGCTCAACAATTTCAAGTCAAATTCAACCCATAATTTGATGCCAAAGCAGCCACGCTGTGTTTTCTAGACTACACGTTGTGTTTTCTCTCTAAAAGGCATAAAATCATCCTTTGAAGTTTTCTGAAGGCTATTAGGGTTTCCATCCTCATTTCACAAGTAAGTTACACCTCATTAACCACTCCTTGCAGCTAAATTTCATTTTTAGAGTGTAAACCCTCCATTGGCCCCTACGTTGTGTTTTAGTTGCTGGCCTATCTTTCAAAATTTTCAAGACAAACACACTCTCCCACGGAATTTTTACCCTCCCTCACACGCAAAACCATCTCCTATAGCCTTTACATCCCCTCATTCCCATTTACAAATCCCCAAAACCTAAACCCTAGCATAATACTGCAATTTTTGGTAGTTTTCCTAGCTAGGACTGCGTAAAAATTCCCTACCCTGATTCCCATACCTATTTCACTCTATTCCACTTCATAAATTTCCCTAAGACCCTTGTCCACCTCCCTAAATTTTCCTACTATCATCTCCCTTCATTCCCAAAAACTACCCAAATCCCATTTTTTCCCTTCACTAAACCCTAATTTCCCTTCCCATTGAGCTAGGGTTAGCAATGGATTCTGAAACCATTGAGCATAGGAGGCATAATGGAGGTAATATCAGTAGGTATGAGCCCACCAAAATCTAGGAAATTATAGCTTCACCTTTCCAACATATGGGTTGCCTAGGGTTTACATTGCACACATGGATAGTTTTTTCTTCAAAATGTGTTTCTAACCAAAAAGAGATGAATTTTCCAAAATTCAAAGAGGATTTTTTCCATAATAGACTAATAAGAAAAAACCTCCTTGATTTTATACACAGGTATTATTATTTGGGAAAATATCCAAAAATACAATTGCTACATGAGGTTTTTTGCACTTCTGGATAGCTTCACTTCAAGATAATTTTTCAGGGGTTTGGAGAAGGTGTTTGCAGTTCTTGATGACTCCATCATGTATCATAAATCCTACGCTTTCCAATGTTACCTTCAGATATTGATTTGGACCTCGGGAAAGCCTCCATGAGACAATTTTCCCAAGCACATTGTGTTTTCTCCAAGCACATTGTGTTTTCTCTAATTTTTGAGTGATCCACTTCAAGCTTTGATTTTAAACAAATGGAGAAGTATTTTTGAAAAGTGGAGGAGGTTTTTGTTCAAAACATGCCAAAGAATGGAAACCTCTCTCAGTTAAACAAAAAGTATTATTTTTAGTGAGTTATATCTCCATATTTATCGCCATTTTTTGGAAAAAAAAATTGGAAAATTTTGAACATTTTTTACTTTTTGGCAATTTTGAAAACTAGTTAGACTAGCAAAAGTGCATCATGGGCCACGTTGTGCTTTTTTTTGGGAGGTCCAATGGAGGAATTCTCAGAATTGGTGGATTCCTCATGAGGTGTACTTCAATCCTAGTCAGCGGGGGAGCCATGTTAGCCACTTTTGGAGGGTCAAAATTCCCAAAAACTAGAAAAAAAATGACCTTTCTACCCTCTTTTTGGAGGCCACACTGCGCTTTGTGAGTACTCTTGGGAGAATGAATTTTTGGAGTTCTAGGAGACACCTTTTTGAGTTCTTGAACATCCTATCATGTAGCAGACATCCAGGGCTATTCATAGTAACTTTCATATCATCATTTGGACACATGGAAGGCCTTCAAAATTCCTTTTTCCCCAACACATTGCGGTTTCTCCAAGCACGATGCACTTTCTCCAGTAGGCATTTTTCACACGCATTTTGACCTAGTTTCACTTTTTACATGTGTAATTGACAATTTTATGATGTCATAAATTGTAATTGACTAGGTGAATAGTGAAATAGCGTATATACATGCTTATTGATGTAATTTTTTGATAGGTCCCTATATTACTAGTATAGTCCCTTATTATTGTTAGTGTAATCCCCTTATTTTTATTATTGTACCCTTGTAACCCCCATATTTTTATTATTGTGCCCTTAAATTATTATTGTTAGGTTAGCTAGGATTACATTATGGCCCCATGGACTCCTATATATAGAAAGGAGGTTTTGTAAATTGTATCATCCAAGAATTGTTCATTTATGTAATGTATTGGAGGTTGCCCCCTTGAAGTGGCTTATTTCTAAGGCGTTGATATCTCTTTTCTTCTATTTTTGGAGCTGGTTACACAACATTTGGTATCAGAGCTTTGGATTCTAGGGTTTCGCTGCTCTAAACTTGTGATCGTGGAATTTTCACTATAAAAAATTTTCTACGAAGGTTCAGAATCTGAAATTCTTAGGGTGCGAAGCCGAAATCCTGAGGAAACTCGTCAAAACATTTCAGATCTTTATTCGTAATATTTTCAGAGATATGATCTGTGGAAGGTAGTGCTTTTTCAGGCTCCTGAATTTCATCTCAAAGAGGTGATCGTGGGAAAAGTTTCATAACTCTCTCTCTGAGCATCGAATTGGAGTTCTATAAAAAGTAATCGCAATTACATGGACTGTATTTTCTTGGCTATCACTTTCAAAATTGAAGGGCGAAACATTGACACGTGGAAAGCCGTACAAGTTCGCTCTACTGAACTAGTCCATAATTAGGTCATTGTGGGAGATTGGACATAACTTTGTCTTGGAGAATCAAAATCAAGTCATATCTATGGCATTCAAAAGAGAATTCAGAGGGCTACTTCAGCGATGATTTTCACATATTGAAGAGCCGCAATCATAGAGATAATCCAATTTCAATATCAAGCTCCTCAAAATCAAGAAAAAGGTGTGTATTTTTTTCCGAATTGCATAAGTCTTGTTTGAAGAATCAATTTGAATTGATTCCAAGGGCATAATGTAGAATATATATCAGTATCATGTTCTAAAAAATGCCCCGTAAAAATAATTCAACACCCATTAAGCCTTCAGAATGCTCTGCTATGACTCGTGAAGATGAAGAATCGCAACATGATCTATCAAAATTACAAGAGCAAGTGCACCAAATTTCGCTCTCGCAAAGAGCAGCAAAAAATGAAATGGAAGTTTTGAAGAAAGGTGTGGAAGTGAATATGGATGGTGTGAATAATAATATGGATGCTTTGAATAAAGGCGTGGAATCTAAGATAGATGGCATGGAAGCTGGCATGGAATCTAAGATGGATGACATGGAAGCTAAAATGGAAAACATGAAGAATGATCTAAAAGAAAACATGGAAGGTTTGACAAAGTTGATACAAGAAATGTTTCCTAATGGTGAAAATATAGTAGAGGAAACTCATGATGAGAACAAAATTAATGTTAATCGTGATTTCATAAACTCTAATGTTGGCGGGAAGAACCATCATATTCCAAAAATGGATATGAGGAAGTTTGATGGAAAGGATCCTGTAACATGGATACTACAGATGGAGAAATATTTTGATATTCATAATGTGCAAAACACACAAAAGGTATGCATTGCAACTTAACATTTAGAACAAAATACATTTGTATGGTATTGATGGCTTTTCTCCCATAAAAAAATTGTCACTTGGTCAATTTTTACGGAGGAAATGATAGCACATTATGAGGATACAAAGAGCAACACCTTCTTTAGCCAATTGATAAATCTCAAACAAAAAGGTTTAGTGGGGGAGCACATTGAGGACTTCCAAAAATTGAATATAAGGGTAACTGATATTCCAGAGGAACACAGGATTGATCTCTTCATAAGCACTTTAAAGGATAACATCCAACATGAATTTCACGTTTTGGAACCTGATTCATTGGAGAAGGCATTCAGGTTGGCAAGAAAAATTGAATGTAAAATTATGGCGACAAGGAAGCCTACCACTCACTTCTATAAAGAAGGAAGTGTTGCCACGCCTATAATTCCCCAACCCACAAGGTTGACACCACAACAATTGGAAGAAAAAAGAGAAAAAGGGCTTTGCTAAAATTGTGATGGAAAATACACTAAAGGTCATAAGTGTGCTGAGAAGAAATTATTTTACATAGATTGTGAAGAGGAAGAAGAAAATGAACAAGAAGAGGATATACACCAGGAACCAGCCATAGAAGAGGAAGAAATGAGTCCGACCATATCATGTAATGCACTGGCAGGAATCACCACTCCTCAAACTCTCAAGATAGAAGGACATATCAAGAAGAAAAAGGTAATAGTGTTGATTGATTCAGGTAGCACCGATAATTTTATCCATTGTAAGGTAGCTAAGGAATTAAATTGTTTCCTATACCCAGCACCAGAATGTGAAGAAATGGTTTCAAATGGAGGAACTATAAATTGCTCTAGAAAATGCCATAATATCAAGCTAACCATGGGGGGATATGTATTGAATAGTCCAATGCTTTCCATTCCTATGAGAGGTGTTGATGTTGTACTAGGAGTATAATGGTTACAATCTTTGGGGATGGTAGCTTTTAATTTTCAAGAACTTTTCCTGAAATTTTTTTCAGAAGGAAAGGAAGTCGAATTACGGGGTATTTTAGGGAAGCCGGGAAATATAATAAGCTCTAATGTCATGACAAAGCTTCTAAATAAATAAAAACAAGGCATAATTGCACAATTATGCTCACTAGAAGTTCCAACATCAAAATCATCTATTTATGCAAATCTCCAACAAGTCTTGGACAATCATTCCAAGGTGTTTGAAACTCGCAAAGGACTCCCACCTATTCATGATCATGATCATGATATTCATTTGATTCCAGGAAGTGTTCCTCCAAACATCAGGCCTTATAGATATCCTTATGTCCAAAAGAGCGAAATTGAACGTATGATTGCAGAAATGTTAGAGGCGGGTATAATTCAACCTAGTCAAAGTACTTTCTCTGCTCCTGTAGTATTGGTACACAAGAAGGATGGATCATGGCGCATGTGTCTGGATTATAGGGAGATCAATAAGCTCACCATTAAAGATAAATTTCCCATTCCTATGATTGATGAATTATTGGATGAATTACATGGAGCAATTTATTTTACCAAGTTGGATCTTCGTTCAGGATATCATCAAATTAGAATGAAGACTGAAGATATTCCAAAAAACAGCATTTCGAACTCATGAGGGTCATTATGAATTTTTGGTCATGCCTTTTGGCCTTACCAATGCACCTTCTACATTTCAAGGGTTGATGAATTCCATTTTCAAACCTTCCTTAGAAAATTTGTGCTAGTATTTTTTGATGATATACTAATCTACAGCAGGTCTTGGAAGGATCATGTTGAACATGTTGACAGGGTGCTCAAACTATTGCGGGAGAAACAATTATATGCAAAAACATCCAAATGTTTCTTTGGAGTACAAGAGGTGGAATATCTGGGTCATATTGTATCTCATGAGGGTGTTAAGGTAGAGCCTAACAAAATTAAAGCCATTAAGGAATGGAAAGTCCCCACAACCATAAAGCAGTTGCGAGGATTTCTCGGGTTAACAGGGTATTATCGCAAGTTTGTTAAGAATTATGGGAGAATAGCAGCACCTCTAACAACATTATTGAAGAAAGATTCATTTTCATGGACTCTTGAAGCAACTAAGGCCTTTGAACATCTTAAAGAGGCAATGTGCCTAGCACCGGTCTTAGCTACGCCAGACTTCACAAAAACCTTTATTGTGGAATGTGACGCCTCAGGAAATGGAATTGGTGCAGTTTTAATGCAGGAAGGAAGACCCATTGCTTTTGAAAGTCGTCCAATCAAAGGAAAGTATTTACAGAAACCTATTTATGAGAAGGAAATGTTAGCAATACTACATGCACTAAAGAAATGGTGAACTTACCTAATGGGAAGACACTTGAAGGTAAAAACTGATCATGATAGTCTTAAACACTTTTTGGAACAAAGACTATCTTCAGAAGAGCAACAAAAATGGGTCACAAAGGTGTTGGGTTATGACTTTGAAATAATCTACAAAAAAGGAAAGCTTAATGTTGTTGCAGATGCACTCTCAAGAAAGAATGAAGAGGTGGAAGCATTGCTTTGTGCCATTTCTATTATCCAACGAGATTGGATAACCGAAGCAAGAGATGAATGGAAGAAGGACAAATATGTATGGACACTCATTCAAAAGTTGCAGCAAGATCCTAGTACATCTGATACATTTAGTTGGAAAAATGATTCCTTACGGTACAAAGATCGCTTATAACTTTTTAATAATTCCCAACTAAAACGAAAGATTCTTTTGGAATTGCGCACTTCTCCTTTAGGAGGACACTCAGGATTTTTAAAAACTTACCACAGGGTGAAGAAAGATTTTTTTTTGGATGGCCTTAAAACTGATATTCAAAATTTTGTGGCGGAATGTTTGGTTTGCCAGCAAAATAAAGTTGAGACAATTAAGACCTTGAGACTTCTATAATCTTTATCCATTCCAAGTCAACGTTGGGAGGAGATTTCAATGGATTTTATCATATTTTTACCTAAGTCCGAAGGAAAGAGTGTCATCATGGTGGTAGTTGATAGACTTACCAAGTATGCACACTTTTTTGCATTATCTCATCCATTTAAAGCAAGTACAGTTGCTACTACATTTATGGACACAATTCAAAAGCTACATGGAAACCCAAGGTTTATTGTGAGCGACAGAGATCCCATTTTTACTGGAAATTTTTGGACGGAGTTATTTTCTTGTTTGGGTACTCAATTAGCTCATAGCTCATCTTATCATCCTCAATCTGATGGTCAAACTGAGATAGTAAATAAATGTTTGGAAGGATATCTTCGTTGTTTTGTATCTCATAAACAAACACAATGGGTCAAGTGGTTACCTCTTGTTGAATGGTGGTATAACACTTCCTTCCATACTGCAGCAAAAATGACCCCATTTATGGCACTTTATGGATATCATCCACCATCCATCACATCATCTTTAAGGGAAAATTCGAAGGTTCAAGCAGTGGAAGATCACATCGAGCATCAGCAAGAAGTTCTCCGACTCTTAAAGGATAACCTGAATTTGGCACAAAATCGAATGAAACAACAGGCAGATCAACATCGTAGCGAGAGAAGTTTTGATGTAGGAGATTGGGTATTTTTACGGCTACAACCATACGAACAAATGTCCCTCAAGCAAGCAAAGAAGGATAATAAATTATCGCCAAAGTACTATGGTCCTTACAAGGTGTTGCAAAAGATTGGTACTATGGCATACAAATTGGAGCTTCCTGCTTCTTCGCGAGTACATCTAGTTTTCCATGTTTCATGCTTAAAGAAGGTTATAGGTGAAAATATTCCGGTTCAAACAGTATTGCCAGAACTTGATGAGGAAGGAAAAATTATATTGGAACCTGAAGCAGTCATGGAAACAAGAACTCGACAACTACGAAATCGATCAATTTCAGAGTATCTCATCGAGTGGAAGAACTTACCCACTGAAGATTCTACATGGGAGGATGAGAATTTTATACAGAAGCACCTAGAGCTACTCAAGTGTTGAGGACAACACTTTTTTGAAGGAGAGGGGCATGTTAGGTCCCTATATTACTAGTATAGTCCCTTATTGTTGTTAGTGTAACCCCCTTATTGTTATTATTGTACCCTTGTAAACCCCATATTGTTATTATTGTGCCCTTAAATTATTATTGTTAGGTCGGCTAGGATTACATTGTGGCCCACTAGGATTACATTATGGCCCCATGGACTCCTATATATAGAAAGGAGATTTTGTAAATTGTATCATCCAAGAATTGTTCATTTATGTAATGTATAGGAGGTTTCCCCCTTGAAGTGGCTTATTTCTAAGGCGTTGATATCTCTTTTCTTCTATTTTTGGAGCTGGTTACACAACATTTTTGGTCAAATGTATCTAGTTTCCTATGATGAGGTGAATTGGTTGATCTTACCTAGACATTAGGGTTTTGTTGAGCATATCATGTAATCAGCTCCACAACTAATCAACCCCTGAGAGAGGGGGAGGTTTTTTTGGTCTATATCTATCATTTTTAGATTCATTTGACTGGTTGGACCTCATAGGATTGTAAATTTTGTAGCTTGTACTTTCACTTTCATATTCAGAAATCAAAGGATGCAGTTGCAGCTATTATCTAGGAATTCATGTGCAGTGATTTTATGATCATGTATTTTCTCTGTTATAGTATTTGATGAATTATATATAGCTCCTCTTTCCATATATTGTATCTTCAGTGGCTTTCCTTACATTTCATAGGCATAATTCTGTTAATTTAGCTATGTTTATATGGAAATGTCATTTTGTTTTTCATGCTTTGAGTTTAATGAATTCATGATTGAACATGCTCATTAAATCCCGCTAATTTTTTGGACCCTCCACCATACCTACAAAACCCTAAATCCATCTTAGATCCAATACTACCTTTCTCCTTTATATCTTTGTAGCTTTAAACCCTTTTGATACCTAGACCTAGCTACTTGGTTTCATCCCTAATCCATCATCAAACCCTAAAACACTCAAAACCTACCTGAGCCTATAATTTCTAGCCTAATATCCTTCATATCATAGTCATTCCTTGACTGCGATCTCATAGAGAGAACCCTCTCAACCTGGTAGGGCTAGATACTAGGTCAAATTTTTATGTGGTTACCTTTTTCAGTGTCCTTTTCGGGCTTCAGCGAACTGGTAGAGTCCTAACACTCTGTCGTCATTGCCAGGAAGCGAGGTGATAGATTTTCCCTGGGAAAAAAATAAAAGGATGAGATCTTATTTCTGATGGTGAACAGTGTTCAGGCACAATAAGGTTATGCATCTTTCACCTGGCGACTCCAGTGTCGAAGAATCCAAAGGTTCAGAATTTTCATGGCGACTCCACTTTTCAAGAACCGATAATCTGAAGAACTTCTTGGTGACTTCATTTTTTTCAAAATGGATTCAACTACTCTAAGGTATGCTCCTGTGAGTTGAGCTCATAATCCTAGTTTTTCGAATCGTATTCCTTGTATAGATTGGCAAATAGGACTGCCAAAATTTAAAGGTCGGGACGGAGAAGATGCTAGTCTACATTTGCTCAAATTTCATTTTCATATTCACAGACTAAAGATTGAGTTTCTTGAAGATTGTCTGATGAAAATGTTCATGGCTACCTTGGAGGAAAAGGCGAGATCATGGTATGAGAGTCTACCATCTCCTAGTTTATATTCTCTAAAGGACCTTCATTCAGTTTTCTTTCAACATTATCGAAGCTCTAATTCTTCCTTGTCGATGATTGATAGTTTTTGTGATATTTCTGAAAATTTCATTGAGTTTCTTGAAAATTTGTATGGGGATGAAGGGTGTCTAGATGATGAGATCATAGAAGCCCTTTATTATTTTTCCTCCCAACAAGGGTCAATATATTCCTCTTTGGATGAAACAGACTGGCACCAAAAAAAAAATATGCCTATTCCCGATCCTGGAAATGAGAATCATCAAGGCAATGTTAATTGTTGTCGAACTCAGGTTTCTCCTTTGTTTGAAGAAGAAATAGATCAGCTCCTGAAAATTCATGTTACAGCCCATCCTCATGTTGATTTATAGCTTTTACAGTGTTCATATAGTCAATAATGTGTGAGTGAAACTTCTTCCATTATTGAAAATGAAATTCTGGGTTTAAATGACGACAGTCATGAGACTGATGAAACTATACAAGAAGTTGTGGTGAGTAAGTCAACTTGTGATGATGTTTTCCTACAAGGAGATCAGCTAACAGGTAATATTTTCTTTCATGAAGATGATAGGCATGTCATGTTTAAAAATTTTGAAGAATGTTTTATGTTCAAAGATGATTTAGACTATGAATTTGAGGAGTATGAGCCTAAGATAGACAGTGTGAAAGATATAGAGTCAGAGTTTCCCACAATTCAGGAATTTATAGCCAACACTCAAATAGAAAAAATTCATACTTACCTATGCCTTCCTATGGATCAACAACAAAGTGTTCTTTCATATCGAAATGAAGGGTGTGCTTGTGTTTTTGTTGGATCTCAAGGCAAGGTAACATTTTAGACTTTTGAAATTCCTTTTATTGATTTTCTATAGTTAGCAGGGAAGTTTTATTTTCTTTTTTTTCATGGACTAGAAGCACATGTTCAGTAGACACTTGGAGTCGCCTAGTTTTTGTTTTTTATTCCTGCTCAAGGAAACCGTGAGTAGGATTTCAGTAAGTAGCCATCTGCTGGATTGGTTACACTAGAAGGATCACTTCACATGATTGTACATATGTCTTTAGTGGGCAAGTATTTTTCATTGGGATTTAAAAGCCCCCAAGTCTTGGTGATATGTTGGCATCAATAAGTTTTGTAATTTTTTGTTTCAGTTCAAGTCATTTCAGTTTTGAGTCAGTTTTCATTATTAAGTCTCGTCTTTTGATTTTGACTCCATGCCCAATGGTAAGGCTACTTGGTCTACGATTTTCTTGACACCTCCAAGGACCTCCCATCCACAGCTGCAACCAATATTAGTGTCAATCTATTCAGCATGTCACCAGTGATCAAAGATTCTCTTACCATGTCTTGTTAGGTTCTTAAAGTCATTTTTTTGTCATTTCATTAGGTCTTCAAATAAAAATTTGATCATTGGATAGTGTGTCTAGGGCTATTTCCACTCCTGTCAAAATTTTTACATGTTGGTCCTTGTCATCACTCAATTGAGTGTACCATCATTGAAAGATCATCATTATCACTTCATTCAACATCATCATGGTTTTCATTCATCTCAGTGTCACCATTAGGTCATTAGGGTTAAGGTCACCAAAATCTATCATTCCATGCATAAATATGGCAAAGGAGGAATGGTAATAGGTAAATTTTTTCAATGGAGTTTGGTTTCAAAGTGTAATTTACGTTTCATATTATGTGATAAGTTCTGAATTCCAAAGCTGCATAAGAAAGTTTCAAAGCTACAAATTTTCTAAGCAAAGTGAAAAAAAACATGTAGTGGGCCATCCCACTACTATGAAAAAAAGTGACCATACCAAGCTATAAAAGACCAATTCAAGATCATTTTCTCATTCACCTCATTAAAGAAGAGCTCTATCTCACCTACCAAGGCAATTTCAGCAATTTCAAGTCAAATACAATAAAAAATTTGATGCCAAAGCAGCCACGCTGCGTTTTCTAGGCTACACATTGTGATTTCTTCTACACGCTTCGTTTTCTCTCTAAAAGGCATAAAATCATTCTCTAAAGGTTTCTGAAGGCTATCAGGGTGTCCAAAATCATTTCACAAGTAAGTTACACCTCATTAACCCCTATGCTATGTTTTAGTGGTTACTATATATTTTAAAATTTTGCAAGAAAAACACACTCTCCCACAGACTTTTTACCCTCCCTCACACCAAACACCATATCCCATAGCCTTTACACCCCCTCATTCCCATTTATTAAGCTCCAAACCCTAAACCCTAACCTAATACCACAATTTTTCACAGTTTTCCTAGCTAGGACTATAGCCATACTTATTTCACTCCATTCCACTTCCTAAATCTCCCTAAGACCCCTATCCACCTCCCTAAATTTTCCAACTATCATCTCCCTTCATTCCCAAAACCTACCCAAATCCCTTGTTTTTCCCTTCACTAAACCCTGATTTCCCTTCCCATTGAGCTAGGGTTAGAAATGGATTTTGAAACCAATGAGCAGAGGAGGCATAACGGATGCCATATCATTATGTATGATCCCACCAAAGTCTAAGAAATCATAGCTTCACCTTTCCAAGATATGGGTTGCCTAGGATTTACATTGCACACATGGACAGTTTTTCTTCAAAATGTGTTTCTGACCCAATAGAGTAAATTTTCCAAAAGTTAAAGAGTTTTTTGTCCATCATAAACCAAGGAACAAAAACCTCCTTCATTTTAAACACATGTATTATGATTTGGGATAAATGCCAAAAATACAATTGCTATAAGAGGTTTTCTACACTTCTGGACAGCTTGACGTCAAGATAGTTTTTCAAGGGTTTGGAGAAGGTATTTGTAGTGCTTGATGACTCCATTGTGTATTAGAGATACTACAATTTCTAATGGTACCTTAATATCTTTATTTGGACCTCAGGAAGGCCTCCAAAATTCATGCTTCCCAAGCACGTTGTGTTTTCTCCAGGTTTTGAGTGATCAACTTCAAGCTTTGATTCTAAACAAATGGAGAAGTATTTTTGAAAACTTGAGGAGGTATTTGTACAAAACATGCCAAAGAACACAAACCTATCTCAAGTTTTCAAAACACCTTATGGTTAGTGATATATATCTCGATCCTTAAGCCCAATGTTTGGAAAAAAAATTGGAAAATTTTGAATATTTTTTTTACTTTTTTGGCAATTTTGAAAACCAGTCACACTGGCAAAAGTGCAGCGTGGGCCACGCTGTGCTTTTTTTGGGGAGGTCCAATAGAGGAATTATTAGAATTGGTGGATTCCTCTTAAGCTTTACTTCAATCCTATTCATCGGTGGAGCCATGTCATACACTTTTGGAGGGTCAAAATTCCCAAAAACTAGCAAAGAATGACTTTTCTGCCCTCGTTTTGGAGGTCACACAACTCTTTCTGAGTACTCTTGGATAAATGAATATTTGGAAGGCTATGAGACACCTTTTTGAGTGCTTGAAAATCCTATAATGTAGTAGAAATCTAGGGCTATCCATAGTAACTTTCACATCATCATTTTTACACCTGAAAGGCCTTCAAATTTCCTTTTTCCCCAGCACATTGCGCTTTCTCCAGTAGGCATTTTTCACGAGCAGTTTGACCTAGTTTGACTTTTTACATGTGTAGTTGATGATTTTATGATGTCATGAAGTGTAATTGAGTAGGTTAATAGTAAAATAGGGTATATACATGCTTTTTAATGTAATTTTTGTTCAAATGTATCTATTTTCCTATGGTGAGGTGAATTGGTTGATCTTACCTAGACATTAGGGTTTTGTTGAGCATATCATGTAATCAGATCCACAACTAATGGATTCGACCCCTGAGAGAGGGGAGAGGTTTTTTTGGTCTATATATATCATTTTTTAGAGTCATTTGACTGGTTGGACATCAAAGGATTTTAAATCTTGTAGCTTGTACTTTCACTTTCATATTCAGAAATCAAATGATGCAATTGCAGCTATTATCTAGGAATTCATGTGAAGTGAGTTTATGATCATGTATTTTCTTTGTTATAGTCTTTAATGAATTATATATATAGCTCCTCTTTCTATATCTTGTATCTTTAGTGGCTTTCCTTACAGTTCATAGACATAATTCTATTAATTTAGCTATGTTTATATGGAAATTTTATTTTGTGTTTCATGCTTCAATTTTAATGAATTCATGATTAAAAATGCTCATTAAATCCCTCTACTTTTTCAAACCCTTCACCATACCTAAAAAACCTTAAATCCATCATCGATTCACTACTACCTTTCTCCTTTATATCTTTACGGCTATAAACCCTTTTGATACCCAGACCTAGCTACTTTGTTTCATCCCTAATCCAGCATCAAACCCTAAAACACACAAAACCTACCTGGGCCTATCATATATAGCCTAATATCCTTCATATCACATTCATTCCTTGATTTTAATCCCATAGAGAGAGCCCTCTCAGCCTAGTAGGGCTAGCTATTAGGTCAAAGTGGTCTGTGGTTACAATTTTTAGTCTCATTTTCAGCCTTTGGTGAACTGGTGGAGTGCTAACATTCTTGCGTCGTTGCTGGGGGGAGAGGTGAAAGATCTTCCCCAGGAAAGAACTAAAATGATGAGATCTGATTTTTGATGGTGAATAGTGATCACACACAAGAATGTTGTTCATATTTCACTTGACGACTCCAGTTTCAAAGAATCCAAAGGTTCATAATTTTCATGGCGACTCCACTTTTCAAGAACCGGTAGTCTGAAGAAATCCTTGGTGACTTCATTGTTGTAAAAATGGATTCAATTTCTCGAAGGTATCCTCCTATGAATCAAGCTCATATTATTGGTTTTCCAAATCGTATTCCTTGTCTATATTGGCAAATAGGACTGCCAAAATTTAAAGGTCAGGACGGAGAAGATTCTAGTTTGCATTTGGTCAAATTTCATTTTCATATTCACAAACTAAATATTGAGTTTCCTAAAGATTGTCTAATGAAAATTTTCATGGCTACCTTGGAGGAAAAAGCGAGATTATGCTATGAGAGTCTATCATATTCTAATTTATATTATCTAAAGGACTTTCATGCAGTTTTATTTCAACATTATCAAAGATCTAATTCTTCCTTGTCGATGATTGATAGTTGTTATGAGATTTCTGAAAAATTCATTGAGTTTCTTGAAAATTTGTATGGGGATGAAGAGTTTCTAGATGATGATATCATAGAATCCCTTTATGATTTTTCCTCCCAACAAGAATCATTAGCTTCCTCCTTGGATGAAACATACTGGGACCAAAAAAAGATATGCCTATTCCCGATCTTGAAAAGGAGAATCATCAAGCCAATGTTAACTGTTGTCGAACTCAGTTTTCTCCTTTTTTTGAAGATGAAATAGATTAACTCCTGAAAATTCATGTTACAGCCCATTCTCATGTTTATTTTCATCTTTTACAGTGTGCATATAGTCAAGAATGTGTGAGTGAAACTTCTTCCATTATTGAAAATGAAAGTATGGGTTTAAATGAAAACAGTCATGAGACTGATGAAACTATACAAGAAGTTGTGGTGAGTAAGCCAATTTTTGTTGATGTTTTCCTGCAAGTAGATCAGCTAACAAGGACCTTTTTCTTTCATGAAGATGAAAGGGATGTCATGTTTAACAATATTGAAGAATTTTTCATGTTCAAAGATGATTTAGACTATGAATTTTAGGAGTATGGGCCTAAGATAGATAGTGTGCAAGAGATAGAGTTAGATTTTCCCATACTTCAGGAATTTATAGCCAACACTCAGATAGAAGAAACTGATAATTACCTATGCCTTCCTATGAATCAACAACAAAGTGTTATTTCATATCAAAATGAAGAGTATGCTTGTGTTTTTTTTGGATCTCAAGAAAAGGTAACATTTCAGATTTTTGAATATCCTTTTACTGATTTGCTACAATTAGCAGGGAAGATGTGTTTTCTTGATTTCATCGACCATAATCACATGTTCAGTAGACACTTGGAGTGGCTTGGTTTTTTTTTTTTTTTTTGTCTGTCTGCTCAAGGAATGTGTGAGTAGGATTTTAGTAAGTAGCCATCTATTGGATTCATTACACTGGAAGGATCACTTCACATGATTGTACATATTTCCTCATCAGGCAAGTATTTGTCATCGAGATTTGAAAGCCCTCAAGTCTCGGTGATATGCTACCATCAATAAGTTTTGTAAGTTTTTGTTTCAGTTCAAGTCAGTTCAGTTTTGAGTTAGTTTTCATTATTAAGTCTCATCTTTTGATTTTGACTACATGCCCAATGTTAAGGCTACTTGGTCTACGGTGTTCTTGACACATCCAAGGAGCTGCCATCCCTAGCTGGAGCCAATGTTAGTGTCAGTCTATTAAGCCTGTCACTAGTGATCAAATATGTTCTTACCATGTCTTTCTAGGTTCTCAAAGTCAATTTTTTGTCATTTCATTAGGTCTTCAAATAAAATTTGGTCACTGGATAATGTGTCTAAGGCTATTTCCACACCTTTCAAAGATTTCACATGTCGGTCCTTGTCATCACTCAGTTGAGTGTGCCATCATTGAAAGATTATCATTATCACTTCAGTCAACATCATCATGGTTTTCATTCATCTCATTGTCACCATTAGGTCATTAGTGTTAAGGTCACCAAAATTTGTCATTCCATTAATAAATTTGACAAAGGAGGAGTGGTAATAGGTAAATTTTTTCAATGAATTTTGGTTTTAAAATGTAATTTATGTTTCATATTATGTAATAAGTTTCAAATTCCAAAGTTGCATAAGAAAGTTTCGAAGCTACAAGTTTTCAAAGCAAAGTGAAAAAAAACGTGTAGTGGGCCATCCCACTACTATGAAGAAAAGTGACCATCCCAAGCTATAAAATACCAATTCAAGCTCATTTTCTCATTCACCTCCTTAAATAAGAGCTCTCTCTCACCTACCAAGGCAAGTTCAGCAATTTCAATTCAAAGACAATCCAAAATGTGATGCCAAATCAACCACGCTGCGTTTTCTAGGATATGCGATGTGCTATCTTATACACATTGTGTTTTCTCTCTAAAAGGCATAAAATCATTCTCTGAAGGTTTTTTATGGCTATCAGGGTGTCCAGCATCATTTCTCAAGTAATTTACACCTCAGTAACCCCTCCTTGTAGCTCAACTTCATTGTTTTAGAGTGTAAACCCTACATTGGCCCATACGCTGCATTTTATTGGTTGACCTATATTTTCAAAATTTGTAAGACAAAAACACTCTCCCATAGAATTTTTACCCTCCCTCACACCCAAAACTATCTCCCATAGCCTTTACACCCCCTCATTCCCATTTACTAAGCCCCAAACCCTAAAACCTAGCCTAATACTGCAATTTTTGGTAGTTTTCCGAGCTAGGACTATGTAAAAATTCCATAGCCTAATTCCCATACCTATTTCACTCCATTCCACTTCATAAAGTTCCCTAAGACTCTTTTCTACATCCCTAAATTTTCCTACTATCATCTCCCTTAATTTATAAAAACTACCCAAATCCCTTGTTTTTCCCTTCACTAAACCCTAATTTCCTTTTCCTTTGAGCTATGGTTAGCAATGGATTCTCAAACCACTGAGCAGAGGAGGCATAAGGGAGGTCATATCAGTAGGTATGATCCCACCAAATTCTATAAAATCATAGCTTCACCTTTCCAAGATATGGGTTGCCTAGGGTTTATATTGCACACATGGACAGTTTTTCTTCAAAATGTGTTTCTGACCAAATAAAGATGAATTTTCCAAAAGGGAAAGCTGTGTATGTCCATCATAGACCAAGGAAAAAAAAATTCCTTCATTTTATACACATGTATTATTATTTTTGAGAAATGCAAAAAATACAATTACTATAAGAGGTTTTCTGCACTTCTTGAGAACATGACTTCAAGACAGTTTTTCAAGGGTTCGGAGAAGGGTTTTGCAGTGTGTGATGACTCCATTGTGTATCAAAAGTCCTATGCTTTCCAATGGTACCTTCATATCTTGATTTTCCCAAGAACGTTGTGTTTTCTCTAGGCATGTTGTGTTTTCTCTAGTTTTTGAGTGATCAACTTCAAGCTTTGATTCTAAACAAATGGAGAAGTAATTTTGACAACTGGAGGAAACTTTTGTTCACAACATGCCAAAGAAAAAAAACCTCTCTTAGTTTTGTGAGAAACCTTATGGTTAGTGAGATCCCTCTCCATAGTTAAGCCCAATTTTTCGAAAAAAAATTGGAAAATTTTGAAGATTTTTTACTCTTTGGCAATTTTGAAAACCAACCACACTGGCAAAAGCGCAACGTAGGCCACACTGCACTTTTGTTGGGGAGGTCCAATGGAGGCATTCTAACCGTTGGTGGATTTCTCTTGAGGTTTACCTCAATCCTAGTCATCGGTGGAGCCATGTCAGCCACTTTTGGAGGGTCAAAATGCCCCAAAACTAGAAAAACATGACCTTTCTGCCCTCTTTTTGGAGGTCACGTTGCGCTTTCTGACTACTCTTGGGAGAATGAATATTTGGAGGGCTAAGAGACACCTTTTTGAGTTCTTTAACATCCTATAATGTAGAATATGTCTAGGGATATCAATATCAACTTTCATATCAACATTTTGACACATATAAGGCCTTAAAATCACCTTTTTCCTCAAAATGTTGCGCTTTCTCCAGCAATCATTTTTCATAGGTAGTTTGACCTAGTTTGAATTTTTACATGTGTAATTGATGATTTTATGATGTCGTGAAGTGTAATTGAGTAGGTGAATAGTGAAATAGGGTAGATGCATGCTTTTTGATGTTTTTTTTGGTCAAATGTATCTATTTTCCTATTATGAGCTGCATTGGTTGATCTTACCTAGACATTAGTGTTTTGTTGAGCATATCATGTAATCAGCTCCACAACGGATGGATTCGATCCTTGAGAGAGGGGAGAGGTTTTTTTGGTCTGTATCTATCATTTTTATAGTCATTTGACTGGTTGGATATTAGAGGATTTTAAATCTTGTAGCTTGTACTTTCACTTTCATATTCAGAAATCAAAGGATGCAGTTGTAGCTATTATCTAGCAATTCATGTGAAGTGAGTTTATAATCATGCATTTTCTCTATTATAGTCTTTAATGAATGATATATATTTCATCTTTCCATATCTTGTATATTTAGTGGCTTTCCTTACAGTTCATAAGCATGATTCTATTAATTTAGCTCTGTTTATATGGAAATGTCATTTTGTGTTTCATGCTTGCATTTTAATGAATTCATGGTTGAACATGCTCATTAAATCCCTCTACTTTTTCAGACCCTCCACCATACCTTCAAAACCCTAAATCCATCTTACATCCACTGCTACCTTTCTCCTTTATATCTTTGCATTTTTAAAACCTTTTGATACCTAGACCTAGCTACTTGGTTTCATCCCTGATCCAGCATCAAACCCTAAAACACTCAAAACCTACCTGAGCCTATCATATATAGCCTAATATACTTTATATCATAGTCATTCCTTGACTCTAATCTCATAGAGAGAGACCTCTCCGCTTGGTAGGGCTAGCTACTAGGTCAAAGTGGTATGTGGTTACCTTTGTCAGTCTCCTTTTCAGCCTTTGGAGAACTAGTGGAGTGCAACACTCTGGCGTCGTTGTCGGGGAGCAAGGTGATAGATATTCCCTGGGAAAGAAAGAAAAGGATGAGATCTGATTGTTGATGGTGAAAATTGATTAGGAACAAGAATTTTGTGCATATTTCACTTGGCGACTACAGTCTCGAAGAATCCGAAGGTTCAGAATTTTCATGGCGACTCCACTTTTCAAGAACTGGTAGTCTGAAGAAATTATTGGTGACTTCATTGTTGTCAAAATGGATTCAAATGCTCGAAGGTATGCTCCTATGAATCGAGCTCATATTCCTGGTTTTCCAAATCGTATTCCTTCTATATATTGGCAAACAGGACTGCCAAAATTTAAAGGTCAGGACAGAGAAGATGATAGTTTGCATTTGGTCAAATTTCATTTTCATATTCACGGACTAAAGATTGAGTTTCCTGAAGATTGTCTGATGAAAATTTTCATGGATACCTTGGAGGAAAAAGCGAGATTATGGTATGAGAGTCTACCATATGCTAGTTTATATTCTATAAAGGACTTTCTTTCAGTTTTCTTTCAACATTATCAAAGCTCGTATTCTTCCTTGTCGATGATTGATAGTTGTTGTGATATTTCTAAAAAAATCATTGAGTTTATTGAACATTTGTATGGGGATGAAGAGTGTATAGATGATCAGATCATAGAAGCCATTTATGGTTTTTCCTCAGAACAAGAATCAGTAGCTTCCTCCTTGGATGAAACAAACTAGGACCAAAAACGAAAAATGCATATTCCTGATCCTAAAAATGAGAATCATCAAGCCAATGTTAACTATTTTCAAACTTAGTTTTCTCCTCTGTCTGAAGATGAAATAGATTAGCTCCTAAAAATTCATGTTACAGCCCATGCTCATGCTGATTTACAGCGTTTACAGTGTTGATATAGTCAATAATGTGTGAGTGAAACTTCTTCCCTTATTGAAAATGAAATTTTGGGTTTAAATGATGACAGTCATGAGACTAATGAAACTATACAAGAAGTTGTGGTGAGTACGCCAATTTTTTATGATGTTTTCCTAGAAGGAGATCAGATAACAGGGATTATTTTCTTTCATGAATATGATAGGGTTTTCATGTTTAACAATGTTGAAGAATGTTTTATGTTCAAAGATGATTTAGACTATGAATTTGGGTAGTATGAGCCTAAGATAGGCAGTGTGCAAGAGATAGAGTCAGAGTTTCCCATGCTTTAAGAATTTACAGCCAACACTCAGATAGCAGAAAGTCATACTTCCCTATGCCTTCCTATGGATCAACAACCAAGTGTTCTTTCAGATCAAAATGAAGAGTGTGCTTGTGTTTTTTCTGGATCTCAAGACAAGGTAACATTTTATATTTTTTAAGATCCTTTTACAGATTTTCTACAGTTAGCAGGGAAGTTTTCTTTTCTTGTTTTCATGGAGCAAAGCACATGTTTAGTAGACACTTGTAGTGGCCTAGTTTTTGTTTTCTCTACCTACTCAAGGAAAGTGTGTGTAGGATTTCAGTAAGTATCCGTCTGCTAGATTGGTTACACTGGAAGGATCACTTCGAATGATTGTACATATGTCTTCAGCAGGAAAGTAGTTGTCATCAGGATTTGAAAGCCCTCAAGTCTCAGTGATATTCTGCCATCAATAAGTTTTGTAATTTTTTGTTTCAGTTCAAGTTAGTTCAGTTTTGAGTCATTTTTCCTTATTAAGTCTCGTCTTTTGATTTTTGACTCCATGCCCAATGGTAAGGATACTTGGTTTACGGTGTTCTTGACACCTCCAAGAAGATGCCATCCCTAGCTAGAGCCAATGTTAGTTTCAGTCTATTTAGCCTGTCACCAATGATCAAATATGATCTTACCATGTCTTGTTAGGTTCTCAACGTCAAATTTTTTTCATTTCGTTAGGTCTTCAAATAAAAATTTGGTCATTGGATAGTGTGTCTAGGGATATTTCCACTCCTTTTACATGTCGGTCCTTGTCATCACTCAGTTGAGTGTACCATCATTATAACTTCAGTTAACATCATCATGGTTTTCATTCATCTCAGTGTCACCATTAGGTCATTAGGGTTAAGGTCACCAAAATTTTTCATTCCATGCATAAATATGGCAAAGGAATGGTAATAGGTAAATTTGTTCAATGAAGTTTGGTTTCAAAATGTAATTTATGTTTCATATCATGAAATAAATTTCAAATTCCAAAGCTTCATAAGAAATTTTCAAAGCTACAAGTTTTCTAAGCAAAGTGAAAAAAAACATGTAGTGGGCCATCCCACTACTATGAATAAAAGTGACAATCCCAAGCTCTAAAATACCAATTCAATCTCATTTTTTCATTCACCTCATTGAATAAGAACTCTCTCTCTCACCTACCAAGGCAAGTTCAGCAATTTCAAGTCAAATACAATCCAAAATTTGATGCCAAATCGGCCACGCTGCGTTTTATAGGCTACACGTTGCGCTTTCTTCTACACATTGTGGTTTCTCTCTCAAAGGAATAAAATCATTCTCTTAAGGTTTCTTAAGGATATCAAGGTTTCTAGCATCATTGCACAAGTAATTTACACCTCAGTAACCCCTCCTTTAAGCTCAATTTCATTGTTTTAGAGTGTAAACCCTTCATTGGCCCCTACGTTGTGTTTTAGTGGTTGGCCTATATTTTCAAAATTTGCAAGAAAAACACACTCTCTCACATACTTTTTATCATCTCTCATACCCCCTCATTCCCATTTACGATGCCCCAAACCCTAAACCCTAGGCTAATACTACAATTTTTGGCAGTTTTCCTAATTAGGACTATTTAAAAATTACCTAGCCTAATTCCCATACCTATTTTACTCCATTCCACTTCCTAAAGTTCCCTAAGACCCCTTTCCACCTCCCTAAATTTCCCTACCATCATCTCTCTTCATTCCCAAAAACTACCCAAAATCCTTGTTTTTCCCTTCACTAAACCCTAATTTTATTTCCCATTGAGCTAGGGTTAGCAATGGATTCTAAAACCACTGAGAAGAGGAGGCATATGGGAGTTCATGTCAGTAGGTATGATCCCACTAAAGTCTAAGAAATCACAGCTTCACCTTTCCAAGATATGGGTTGCCTAGGGTTTACATTGCACACATGGATTTTTTTTCTTCAAAATGTGTTTCTGACCAAATAGATATGAATTTTCAAAAATTGAAAGAGCGTTTTTTCCATCATAGAACAAGGAAAAAAAATCTCCTTCATTTTATACACGAGTATTATTATTTTGGGGGAATTCCAAAAATACAATTGCTACAAGATATTTTCTCTACTTCTGGACAACTTGACTTCAAGACATTTTTTCAGTGGTTTGGAGAAGGTGTTTAAAGTGCTTGATGACTCCATTGTGTATAATAAATCCTACTCTTTCCACTAGTACCTTACAATATTTATTTTGACCTTGGGAAGGCCTCCAAAAGTAACTTTTTCAAATCATGTTGTGTTTTCTCTAGGCACGCTGCTTTTTCTCCAGAGTTTGAGAGATCAACTTAAAGATTTTATTCTGAACAAATGGGAAATTATTTTTGAAAACTGGAGGAGTGTTGTGTTCACAACATGCCAAAGAACAAAAACCCCTCTCAGTTTTGCAAAACACCTTATATTTAGTGAGATGTCTCTCTATCTTTAAGCCCAATTTTTGGAAAACGTTTTGGAAAATTTTGAAGATTTTTTACTTTTTGGCAATTTTGAAAACCAATCACACTGGCAAAAGCGCAGTGTGGGCCACGATGTTCTTTTTTTGGGGAGGTCCAATGGAGGCATTCTCTGCATTGGTGGATTCCTCTTGAGGTTTACCTCAATCCTAGTTAGCGGTGGAGCCATGTCATCCACTTTTGGAGGGTCAAAATGCCCAAAAACTAGCAAAAAATGACCTCTCTTTCCTCTTTTTGGAGGCCACGCTGCGCTTTCTGAGTACTCTTGGGAGAATGAATATTTGGATGGATAGGAGACACATTTTTGAGTGCTTGAACATCCTATCATGTAGCAAACATCCAAGGCTATCCATAGCAACTTTCAGATCAGAATTTGGACACCTTCCTTCAAATTGCATTTTTCCCAAGCACGTTGTGCTTTCTCCAGAATTCGATGTGCTTCCTCCAACAGGCATTTTTCACATGCAGCTTGACCTAGTTTGACTTTTTACATGTGTAATTGATGATTTTATGATGTCATGAAGTGTAATTGAGTAGGTGAATAGTGAAATAGGATAGATACATTCTTATTGATGTAATTTTTGGTCAAATGTATCTAGTTTCCTATGATGAGGTGAATTGGTTGATCTTACCTAGACATTACGGTTTTGTTGAGCATATCATGTAATCAGCTCAACAACTTATGGATTCGACCCCTGATAGAGGGGAGAGGTTGTTTTAGTCTAAATCTATCATTTTCAAAGTCATTTGACTTGTTGGACATCAAAGGATTGTAAATCTTGTAGCTTATACTTTCACTTTCATATTCAGAAATCAAAGCATGAAGTTGCAGCTCTTATCTAGGAATTCATGTGCAATGAGTTTATGATCATGTATTTTCTCTTTTATAGTATTTAATGAATGATATATAGCTCCCTTTTCCATATCATGTATCCTTAGCCACTTTCCTTATAGTTCATAGGCATAATTCTATTAATTTAGTTATGTTTATATGGAAACGTCATTTTGTGTTTCATGCTTCTAGTTTAATGAATTCATGATTGAACATTCTCATTAAATCCCTCTACTTTTTCAAACCCTCCACCATACCTACAAAACCCTAAATCCATCATAGATCCACTACTACCTTGCTCCTTTATATATTTGCAGTTGTAAACCCTTTTGATACCTAGACCTAGCTACTTGGTTTCATCCCTGATCTAGCATCAAACCCTAAAACACTCAAAACCTACCTGAGCCTATCATATTTAGCCTAATATCCTTCATATCACATTCATTCCTTGACTGTGATCTCATAGAGAGAGCCCTCTCAGCCAGGTAGGGCTAGCTACTAGGTCAAAGTGGTATGTGGTTACCTTTGTCAGTCTCCTTTTCAGCCTTCAAAGAACTGGTGGAGTGCTAAAAAGTCCCTTTATCAAAAACTTGCTTTACAATTTGTTGATATTTTCTTACCAAATCATATTTTTGTTCTCAGTTTTTCTGCACTTATATGATCTGATAAATTCTTCTGGTCATGTCATTTGGTTTAGCTTCATGATCTTGCAGAAATTTAGCTACAGGAATGGCTAATTGGACTAGAAAAATAGCCTCAGTTCCATAAAACATTTGAAAGGGTGATGTATTAATAGATGTTTTGATTGTCACCCTGTGAACCCATAAATAAAATTTCAGTTTACAGTCCCAGGCTTTCTTGTTTTTCTCCAATAGCTTGGTGTTGATTCTTACCAAACTTTTTTTAGATGATTCAGCTAAACCATTCCCTTGTGGATATTAGTAAGTTGTAGAGTGGGTAAGCTGAATACCATAATCTTCACAGAAATTTACCAATGGTGTAGCTTTAAAATAAGTTGCATTATCTGCTACTAGCCTTGATGGACATCCAAATATGGTTATGATTCCCTCTAGAAATTTAATGATGACTTTATGAGTAGCATTCCTAGTGTAATTAGTTGCAACAAGAATCCAACGATGTTGTCCACTTGAAGGTGGATGAATTTCCCCATTGAAATCCAATCCCCATCGTTGGAAAGGTGCAGAAACCACTATGGGCTTGAGAGGAAAATATTTCAAATGCTTTTTTACCAGTGAACTTTTGACATTTTTCACATGCTCTCAGCTCAGCACATATATCAGAAAATAAGCTAAGCCAAAAATAGCCAGCTCTCAATATTTTGTATGAAATATTTATCCAATAATGATGACCTCCACACATACTACTATGAATATCAAACATAACCCTCTTAGCCTCATCTAGATCAATGCACCTCAATAAAACTCATGTAGGATCTTTCCAATATAAATAGTTGTCCTTGATGCAAAATCTAATGTTTTTCAGCTTCAAAGATCTCACTCTGATTTTATCAAAATTTGAAGGAGGTTTAAAATGCCACAGAAAAATAAATTATATCCTTATACCAGTTGCACTCAACAATTTTTACATCTACTGCCATGCTGTCAATAGGTTCTGAAATTTTCCCTTCTAGATTTTCATCCATGAAATTCAAGACCAAAACTCTACAATTTTCTTCAACTAGTAGTTTGGCTAATCGTTTACCTTTGATTAGTTTGGTAGGCTTTATCTCTAAACCAAATTCAATAACTTTAGTCACCCACTTACTTCTTTTTCCATCAATTTCAAGCTGAACTAATATTTCTCTAACAGCGAATCAAGGTACATAGGAAATAATTTGAGCATGTAGAATATAAACTATAAAAGCCTCCAGAGCTTTAACTAATGCATAGGAATGATTTTCCAACATTTCATACTTCAATTATGCATCTCTAAGGGCTCTGCTAAAAAATGTTATGGGGGCTTCCTTATTCTTGGCATCCTTTTGTAATAAAACAGTAGCAATAGTATCTTGAGAAGCAAATGAGAAGATTAAGAAAGGCTTTGAGTATTCAAGGCTTACCAGCTGAGGTGCTTCAATGATAGCTTTTTTTATCAACTAATGAATTCCTGGCTTCAAATTTCCACTTTACTTCTTTGTCCTTCATTAGCATACAAGTAATATGCTTCACTACTTCAACAAAGTTGGCAATGAATCTTCTTAAGAAATTGATCTTACCAAGGAAATATTGAATTTATTTCTTAGATCTTGGAAGTGTCAAGGCCTGAATTGAAATCACTCTTTTGGGATCGATTCTCACTCCATATTTAGAAAATATGTGACCCAACATCTTACCTTCTTTAAGAGTGAAATGAGACTTCTTTGGATTCAATGATATACCATATTTTCTACATTTAACAAATACTTGTCTCAAGTGTTGAAGGTGCTCTTAATTTGAAGCTGAAAAAACAATAATATCATCCAAATAGATAAAAAAGAATTTGTCTTTTTCTCCAATGAATCAAAATTCCATAGCACGCTGGAAATTAGCTCCGACATTCATAAGCCCAAATGGCACCTTTGTGTTAGCATTGCAATTTTTCAAAGTTTAGTCACTATTGTAGGTGTGCCTTTGATCCTCTCTTGTCTCTTAACCTATGGTTGAAGGTCCTGGAGGGTTAAATTGTATTAGTTTTTTTATCATTTTTAAACCAAAATCCAAATTCAAGTGCTCAAATTCCATTTAAATCCACTTTAAACCCTCCAAATTCAATTATGTTATGCTTTGTTATCTCACCGTCGTGTTCCTTTGTTACGCTCCTGTAGCGTTTAAACACTTCAAAACTCCTTTGTTGTGCTTTGGGCTGCTTTATTTATTTATCTATTTTCTGCATTAAAACCATTAATAGAACCTACTTCATCGCAAATCGCAAATTCTCGGTGCATTCACTTCCTCTTGCCTCCTTAAATCCTCGATTGCAACAACAGTGGGACCCTCCTACCACCACATCATACCGCACTATCTTATTGCTTTGTGGACCCACCTTACCTTATTTTGCAATCCCTTTGTTATCATCTACTATCCCTTCCAAAAAAACCCCGATTGTGATAACACTAGGACCCATTTCTCTAACATGTCACTTCACTTATCGCATATCACAAATCCTATTGCTAACCATCCATGTTTCCTACTCCATATTGCGATTGTGATACTCGATGTGATATATTGCATTGCAATTCCACCACTTTTTTATCGCTTTATGTTGCCCGCTCCTAAAAACCCCCAATGTGATTGGTAGGACCCGCCTTACTGCCACGTCACTTCACTTATCGCATCGCAAATCCTATTGCTAACTATCCTTTTTCCCCCCCTCCGATTGCGAAACACGATAATCCTGTGATTGTGAAATGTGATAAGCTCTCATCCCCGATTTGTGATAAACCATCCGTCTTGCGATTGCGACATATCGCATTGCAATTCTACCCTGATAATGTATTCACTCTGCTCCACTCTGTGATTGTGATTGTGATATATTTTAATGCACTTACTCCTCCCGCTTTTTATTATTCCACTTAATAGCTTCTCCCTCTTATTGTTCCATTCCCATGCCTTTCGCTTACTTTCCATTCCGACGCTTCACTTCACTCCCCTCCACTCTCATCTCGACACGTGGCCAATATCAGTACGCTTTCGAAAGCATAGGCAGGATTTTCGATGTAGTTACAAGTTTTTCAGGAATTTCTGGCAACACTTATTTTAAAATATTTTGATACCTATCAACAAATACAACAGTACCTCCTCAAAGCTCGAAGACAGATCTCTTATCTTGGTCAGGGTATTTATTTTTATTCGAATATTGAAGACCTACTAAAACAAGAGGTGTTGCTCACCTGAAAGGTGGTTATCTTCTAGTTGGTTACTCCTCTTCTAGCTGGTTACTTTTTGTGGAGGCATTTTTTTTGCAAGCAATGAGGAGCACTCAACCACCTCGAGCTCCATGCTGCCATGATCTATCTTCATTTGTATTTTAGTTTTATTTTTATGATTTGGATAAGCTCTACTATATGTATAGGGTTGTAGTAAAGTCTCATAAACAGAGTTTCACTTTTTATGGAGGCTTTTTACAGAACTCCTTTTTTGTATATATAATGTGTAATGCAAGAAGAAAAGGGTTTGTGGGTTGTATATTTCATGGAATACTATGTGGTATATTGAGTATATAATATATCCAGATGCGCTCTTGAGGACACACAACTGTGTGGTGTGTGTATTTTTTTCCCTTATGTTTTTTCATACTTTATTTATCTTTCCAAATTTATCATAAAAGTTTTATCTTGTGTTTTTATTAGTCTTATGAACCTCCAAGACATATGGATCTGTTTTTTTAATTCTTGTTCCAAGCTTTCCTGATTCAATATGAATTGAAGATTGTTCATAAGAATTCCTCGAGGTGGAATTAAATCTTGTTTCATGTTTCTATAAGTCTTTTCATATAGCATGCATGTTAATCTATTTTTTTCAGTCTTGATTCATCAAGCATTCCTAATTCATGAAGTCATGTTAGTCAAAATAATTCCTTGTAATGGGTTTCTTAAAATGTAGAGTGATATACTTGTAAGTCTTTTAAAAGAATTCTTTCACTATACATTTTAGATCTAGAATTTGTGTCACCCTTTCCTCTTAGCAGTGGGCTTCTGTTTTACATATCCATTGTTTATCTTCCATTCTTCTAACCATCAAGCTACAAACTCAACCTTGCTACCACATCATACACCAATGCCCTCATATGTGTGAGATATTCTTATCTGCTCAAAACCCATTTTAGTGTGTGTGAGTTTCAACCTCTTTCCAAAAAACTCAATTCAAATTATAAGAAAATCCCTTGAGCTTAAGATGTGTCTGGTTAGGCGCTTCTCACAATCCAAGTGTTGATTCCAGTGCTAACACTTTTCATGCATGAATTTTCCCCAAGGAGTATTGAATGTTATCTTCTCTCAATCTTTTGGCCAAACAGATACTTGGTTGTACCCGGAGAACCCATTTAACATGGAAATTTTGTCCGACCCGGTTACCTTTTGAAGAATATGCTCCATCTGCTCTTCCTAACCTTGTGGGCCTATTAAACTTCTGTTAATACCGCCATCAGTTTCACTCCTTTCCACCTTGTGCATGGACAAGAGGCAGTGCTACCAATCAACTATCAAATTCCCTCCCTCCATCTTGTTGTTGAAATCCTCCTAGACACCCATCCCTTATAATAGAGGCTTATTATGCTAGAACGCAATAAAAAATATTGTTTTGTTTCGTTTCAAACCATTGAAGTGGCCAAGAAATGCACCAAAGTCCAATTTGACCGTAGGGCCCACCCTCATACCTACCATGAAGGTGATTTAGTCCTTGTATATAATTAGGCCCATGATATTCTGGGGCATGGAATATTTGAGTATTTTCGCAAGGCCTTTACACCATAAAAAATTGTTTGGGTAAGGGGGCATATGTCCTTGAGGGCCCAGAGGGATAGATTCTCCCCAACCCTTGTAATCCACTCTGCCTTAAGGAATTACACCCTTAAGATTTTCCCATAGAATGCATATTTTTTTTTATTTTCGCATTAGTAGGTAGTTCTCATCCTTTATCATCTTATTGTTTTTCTTCTTGCACATTTTAGATGAATTCATCATCCACAATGCACATTGGTTATGCTAATGGTGCGAGTCCTTTTCCACAAAATCTAGCTTCAGCAGCATGGGCCATTTTTACCCCTTTGTATTCGCTAGTCCATTCCAACGACGTATGCATTGGATCTACCACCAATAACCAGGACGAATATGATGCATTGATAGGTTTGTTAGTTGATACCCTTGTTTATCCCATCCATCACCTTCATGTTCGTCTTGATTCCATGTTGTTCATCATGCAACTGAATGATCTTTATCATATATGTAATCTTGTCTTATTTAGAAAATATCTATGAGTTAAGCTTTTGGAACATGAATTTGAATCCATTTCATTCAATCATGTTCCTAGAGCCCAAAATAGATATGTAGATATCATTGCAAATAAAATTCTATATTGGTATTTATCACATGCATCCATAAGAAGATAACCATATCATATAAGCAAATGGTAACAAAAAAATAAAGTACATAATCATATCATCTACTAAAATCAACCATACAAGTGTTTAGAATCCATTATTATAAATACATATGGAATTTCTATAGCATGCTATAATCCAAGTACAAAAATGAGGGCATATGTGCCCCTATATCTACTCATCATCTCTAGGATAGTCTCGTGCTAATGGGGCCACACCCCCAGCTTGTAAGTCTCTAATAGCCTGACTGGACATGCATTCACACCTTAGAATAACCCATCACTCAGAGGGAAGATTAGCACACACATTTTTGTACCAATCCTCCAACTCATTCCACCCACGCTCTGTGACACCAATTAGTTCTATTTCGATTCTCTGCCTAAGATCCTCCACAAAGTCATTTTTCACTCATCTCTCCTGAGATGAAAATTCTTTGGGATCAGTGGCCCCATGTGCTACTAGTCATCCTACTCTACGTTATGTGGCCCCCTATATTTTCGATCTTCCACCATGTCCTATCAACCTTTCTGGTATGATATCTACATGCCATAGGTTTAAATTTCAGTAACATATACATTTACCTTCTAGCCTATGATAATCATAATTATATAACATATATCACATGCCATCTAGGCCCCTGCTCGTCCAGGTGGAAGTGATAGCTCAAGATCACCTTGAAATTTCATTGTAGAGTATGGATAATCCTCTATATATAAGCGAAGATAGTCCCAAAGGGAAAAAATACTGGGTCAAAATAACCTCTCGGCTCCGCCTCCTCCTCCCTATCATAGTAGCTGGCCCCAACACCACATCCTGGGCTCCTGTGGGCCCCAATCCCATATCTAAATATGGGGTCAAAGAGTGGGGATATTATCAAAGAAGAATGAGTGTAATAATATCCCATATGAATAGTTCCCTATCACTTCTTTCCTTCATGAATTCTATTTGTGCTTCAGTCATTAGTAACATTTGGGCCCACCCATATTAGGTCCATGTCAGAGCACTCTCTACCAATATCATCCTCCCTTCAATAATCTTGTGTACAGTATGGCTACCCACAATGTGGATCACAGTTGTTATAGTATCCAAGTCTTTAGTCTCTCTAACTCCTATATATGGATGGATGAGCCCCTTACTTAGGCACCTAGTACATAGTGTCATTTTATAACCTCGTCCAAATTTTTCCCCTGAGGCAACACTATATGTCTCTCTTAAACCACCCCGAAGGGTGGAAATCATGTCAGAAAGTATATATCTTGAATAGTTCTCTTGATATCATGATCATGCATAATGAAAGCCTCACAATCTAGATCCTAGTATCTCAATGTGCGGGCTAGTAATGGCTCACCATACCTCATCAATGGATTATCAAGAGTAAGCCATAATGGACAAAATCCCCCCTCACTACTTGGCTCACCTAAACCTCAAAGCACAGATCCTCAAAATATCATTCTTGCCACAACACTTTCAACTCTTCCATATCTGCATAAAACCATACCTTTTTCATTAATATATTATTATATTTTCATCCTCATCACTTCTAGATATAAGGTAACCCCAAGATACCATTAACCCAACCAATACCTAGACCCTTTTTCTTAGGTTAAAAATGTAATTTTTCCAACAAAACCTATGTTTACCCAATGTTAGTGTAAAATCAAATCGTAAGTGTATGAAAAGATCCTAGTTTAGCTATGCATGACAAATATCCCTAACAATAGAAATGGCTACGTAACTCTTTATATCTGCAATATACAATTAGAAAAAATCCCACAAAAACCCAGATCTATGTAGAAAAAGTAGTTAAACAGCAAAAAGAAATAATAATTGATGCAAAAAAAACTCCAAGTATCCAACAAACAAGACAATATTAAAGAATGATTTTATATTATGTAACACCTGGTGAAGGAAACAAGTAAATGTTACTATTCCCCCTCAATGGGATGGGTTCTTGGTTGTCCTCAATGCTTTAGCTTCAGAAGTTTCTCTCTCTCAATGGTGTAGAAAACCCAAAGCATGTGTTGAACTCAAGTGGGAGCTCAGATGGCAAAGGAAAATAATAGCGACAATGAGAATGATCAAAGTGAAGAATGAATGGAAAAACCCTCCTATTTATAAAAAAATATTGAGTTATCCTCGATAATGGAAAAATAATAACATATTATTAACCAAGATCTAGATCTAACTACTTGAAATATTTTATTATATTTTTTTGGAGGGAAAAGGTATTTAAATTGGTTAAATACATTTTATTTAGAAATAATAAACAAATAAATGATTTATTTATCATTTCAAGAATGTGGTTAAAGTATAATAAACAAATCATGATTTGTTTAATTATTCCTAGGAGATTTAGTCAAATTTAACAAGGAATAATACCTAAATAATTATTTAATTAATTATTCCTATAGAAAAATAAGATAAATAATGATTTATCTAATTATTTCTCATAATTGGGTTAAACATGACCAAGAATATTATTTAAACAGTGGTTTAATTAATTATTCATAGAGGAAAATCAAATAAATAAGGATTTATTTAATTATTCCTCGTGGGGTTTCTTGTTTTAACTAGAAATAACCTAATAAAATATGGTTTATTAAATTATTTCTTATAGTGAAATCAATTTTACTATGGTAAAATTAGTATTACATGGTGTACTCTAATCCATCTAATTAGAAATTGTTAGATAACCAATTTTCCCCCAATGTTTGAGCGTTAGGAGAAAATTGTATGACCAAAGTACGTTGTAAGAACACAATCACTAGACACCGAAGGGGAGTCAGAAAGAGAGATATATGATTGAAGCGAAGTGAGAGAGGGCAATGACTGAGGGGGAGAGACCTAAAAAATGATATAAGTCTCCTTTTATGTTGGAATACATGTTCCCAATGAGGAGGGGGAGGAATACATATTCCCACCGAGATGACAAAGTACAAAAAATAATGGTGATCCCAACAATGTGCGACTGAGATAAAAAATGTATAATAAATGATATATGACATTTTGGGAATCAATGGGCTAGAAAATAATACAATGGATCCCATATAAATAATGCGCCTGGAAAAAAATGTGCCAGGACTAATAACATCTGAGTACATGAGATATAAATAGTTCCCCTCCATATAACATGGGGAGGGGGGGTGGGTATAACAACCCAAGAAGCCCTATTGAATAGGAAAGGGCTTTGAAGATCTAAATGGTTCATCTGAAAGATACATGCAAGGTGTGGGCACTGCAAGCGGCTGAAACTGAACCCATCAAATATGCGTAACTGCATCTTAGGTTGTAGCATAATCTGAGGTCATCTAGGCATGTTGGGGGCTACCTGAAGGGCCACCCCCTCATGAGGTCTCAAACATCTCACACACACCTGGGAATCACCGGTACAATATGTTGTCTCACCAGACCATCAAGTATACAAACCTCAATCATGCGATAATGAGTTGAGGTTGAGCATATGAGAAACAACCAAGCTAAAGGGTAATTATAATTCCCTTTGCTTGATCTGAGGCACCAAACAAGAATGGAAGCTGGAACCAAGGTACACAACCTTGTAGACTTGTCTTCTGGAATGAATGTGTTGATTGCGACAAAAGGAGCTCCGCCATAGGTGAGGAAATGAGGAATCCTCAACTAAGGCACGAGGGATCATAGTAAAATTATTTTTGTACTGACACAAGGGATGATGATGGAAGAAGGGGGTATTGAGTAGCGGAAGTATGACTTCCCTTGTCAGAGCATAAAAAAGCATATTTGACCTCGCAGTGACTGACTTGACTCCGTAGGGGATGAGGGACAGTATGACTGGAGGCCAAAATGGATGATACGTAGTGAATGCGACGCAACTATGGATGGAATATTGTAACAGGAGATAAAGGGACTTGGGATAGACTCCATGAATGCGATGATGACTCAACTTGGATGCTTTGAACAAGGGTGACTCGATGATGCTACCACATAGGGAAAGTCTACGGGGACCATAAAAACATGAGCAAAGATGTTTACACATGACAAAAATCGACACATGAGGTGACAACTGTGAAGGGAAAGTGGTGCCCCAAGCACAAGCAAGTTATATGAATAAATTCGATTAAAAAAAGGCAGTGAAGCAACCCTTCGTGGAAAAATGGCTTCCAGGCGAAGTGTCAAATCACCAAAAACAAAGAATACCCATTATAGTGCTCGATGAGATATTTCCAAAGGTGCAGATAGTTCGTCAAACCGAGATATGGTTTGGTCACAATTGGCGATGGAAAATTTGGGAGTTTTCCTATAAAATAAATTTTTCCCTCCAATTTAATTCATTTTCTAAGTGAATTGTGGTGAATTTGGAGAGAAGGAGAAGGTAGTAAATATTGTGGTGATCGTAGCAGAAAAACTGATCATTGGAATCAGGATCCGTCAGTTGCAAGTAGGTTTCCTAACCTTACTCTTCAGTTTCAGTGATTTATTTTTTCAAATTAGGTCCTCGGAGCCCAGTAAGAGAACCCTACCCATGTTTATGGTTGGGTCACTTTTTCTGCTACTGAAATGTGCTCTAGCTCATAGGAAATAGAGGAAAATTGTGAGCTCGCGCTTTCTGGGCAGAACAATGCGAGTTGAGGTTGAAAACAGGATTTGGTATGTTGGTTTGCTGAGGACTGGGGTTAGAAATTTTATTGTGCAGTTGTCTTTTTCTAAACTGATAGAAAATTATGATTTTTTGTAGGTCTGGAAGTGTTAAAGATCAACTGGCATGAAAGAGACTTGGATGCTCTTCATGCTGAGATACAAGGGAATCAGGCAGTCAGAGGAGCGCTTGCTCGGTATGGGGTTCTCAAGTTGGTAGAGAGCCCGCTGATGAGGGTAGGTGAGCCCTTGTTATCTATGATAGTGAGCTACTGGAATCTAGACCATGAGGCCTTCATGGTGTAGGGGCACAGGATTGAGCTTATGATGTAGGATATCTATTTTCTTACTAGACTCCCCCCACTAAGGGTGGTGGGGAACATACATCCAGTGTTACCTCATGGGAGGAACATAGTAGAGTTCTTGGAGCGCCATTTTAGACCGAGTGCTCATGCTAAGGGGATGACCATCTCGATCAATGATCTAGAGAGGCTAGAAACATGGTTTGTCACTGCAGTGGTGCTGCAGATCTTAGGAAACCAGAAGTTCCATCACATCACTGGAGGGCAGATGATGTTAGTGAAGAGTGTTTTGAGAAGGATCTACTATGTGTGGGCCCAGATGATGATGTCATCAGTGAAATGACAGCTATTGCTATGCAAATGATGGGTGAATCATGATTTTTCTTTTGGTATAGTGTTTTGTTTTTTGTTCTTTGAGAAGATCCTGACTATCTGACCTCATGTGTAGATCTGTGATGGGGGCCCACAGGAGCCCAAGATGCGTCGATGGGGTAGCTGCTACGTAGAAGAAGGGGAGGGGGATTTTGATGTGTGTTCCAACCATATTTCTTCACACATTGAGATCATATGTTGCCATACATACACGACTATCCATACAGTGGTATGACCTATCAAGGGGATCTTGACTTGCCACTTCCGCCCAGCCGAGCATGGGGACCAGATGGTAAGTGAAAGTTACTATAGATTATAGTGCATTTAAATTTTTTATAATATGTATGTGGTACTCATTCTTAAATTTTGTTATGCAGATATAGCATCGGTCAAGCATGCAGGATATGCAGGACGTGTCGCAGCGCGAGGGGTTGTGGAACCGAGTGGATCGACATCAAAATAGAGACCTGACTGTGAGGCTCTACTGGAGGACCTCTGCCACAGGTTCGATGTACTACTCACCGAGGTGGGAGAGTGCGGTTGGAATGATATAGAGAATCGTTATACACATGAGTGTACTGGTCTTCCCTCGGAGTGGTGAGGCATCACGCGGCGCATAGCTATGGTCGGGCAGGAAGTTTGAGACCTACGAGCTGGTGGAGCAAAGCCATTGGCCCGAGAGCTTCCAATTAGTGACTAGGGATAGGGGCATGTGGTGCCTCCTTTTTTTTTATAACATGTTGGGGGCATTTCAGATGTATTTAGAGTAGTGGACCCAAAACACTTATGTTTTTATGTGATGATACATACTAATGGATATGCATATTTTATATGACAGTTGTGGTTCGCCATTTGTTTTTTATGGTTGTCTTGTGTTAAATGCATGTGATAAATGTCAATCTAGAATGATATTTTCAATGGTATCTACAAAGTAATTTTGGGCTCTAGGAACATGATTGAATGTAATGGATTCAAATTCACGTACTAAAAGCTTCACTTGTAGATATTTTATAAATAGGACATGTTTATGCACATAATAAATTCCATTCAATTGCATGACAAGAAGCAGGGAATCTAAACGAACATCAAGATGAAGGATGCGATGGTCAAGGGCATTGACTAACAAACCTATCACTGCATCATATTGGGCCTGGTTATTGGTGGCAAGTCCAATGCATATGTCTTTGGAATGAAATAACGAATGCAAGGTGGTAAAAATGGCCTAAGCTATCGACGCTAGATTCTAAGAGAAACGACTTGCACCATCGGCATGGCCGATATACGGTGTGGATGATGGATCCATTTGAAAGGCACTAAAAGACAAAAAATGAGATGATGGTGGACAATGCAAGATACTTAAATGCATGATAGAAATAAATACATGCATTCCAATTAGATATGATATGGGTAAAATTTCTTGATGTAGAGTGCATTACAAGGGTTAGGAAGGAGTTGGCCTTCGAAATCCTATAGAAGGTATGCCCCCTTGCCCAAGTCCTTACTAATGGTGTAAGGTCCTAGCCATAATGAGTCAAAATTCCCATGACCAAGGACATCATCAGCCTGGTCATACACTATAATAATATCACCTTCGTGAGAGGTACGAGGGTGGAATTTTTTATCATACTAAGCTTTGGTGTGCTTCTTGGCCACTTCAATGTTTTTCAATGAAACACAATGGTCTTCAGAAGCATGGTAAAGCATGATAAGTCTTTATTATAAATTTTGGGTGTTAGGGAGAACTTCGATAGCTAGGTAAAGGGAGGGGATTTCACACTCGATTGGTAATACTACCTCCTCACCAAAAACAAGGTGGAAAGGAGTAAACCCGATGGTGGTTTTAACAAAATTTCTATAGGCCCACGAAGTAGGGAAGAGCATAAGGTGCCAGTTGGTTTTTTTATTTTTCACCGTCTATTGAAGCATAGTTTTAAGGATTTTATTGACCACTTTAACTTATCCATTACCTTGGGGATAATAATATGATGAATATTAGTGCCCAAAGCCCAACATAGAGGGTATCTCACTCCATATCTCATATTCAAAATGTCGGCCATGGTCAAAGACCAATTGTTTCGAAACCCTAAATCGAGCGATAACATGGTTAAAGAAAAAGAGAGTTGCAGTGGTCATTGTGTTGTTGAACTTTAGCATAGCCTCAAGCCATTTGGTGAAATATTCGACATCAACGATAATATACTTGTGGTTACTAGCATATAGAGGTCGACACTCCATAAAGTCAATGGCCCACTTGTAAAAGGGACCAGCTGATATGAAAGGATGGAGGAGAGCAGGTGGAGCTCATGCCTTTAGGGAAAATAGCTGACAATTGGAATAGTGTTTGACTGCTTCAATGCAATTTCCAAAGAGAGAAGGCCAAAAATACCCATCGCGCATGATTTTCTAGGCAGTGGCCACCACAAGTGTCACTATGGCAGGCATTAAGGACTTGCTCAGCTTCAACGTGTGTGAGAAAATGAGAAAGGATAGACTCAACATTGTGATGATAAATATCGTCACCAATGAGAAGGTAGTAGGGGGTGTGGTATCGTATACGTCATTGAGCATCATAATCAAGATTGGAAGCGAATTTATGGGTTCACAAATAGGTAAGGATGTCACCATACCAAGGATCATATGAAGTAATGGAAAAAAAGTGTTCATCGGGTAAAGCATCATTAACCGGTGAATCATGCGTACTAGTAGGCAATTCATAAATGAGTTTAGTAAGGGCTAAACCTTTCTTACTTTTAGGTGTGACAAATTCAAGATTGAACTCTTAGAGCATAATGATCCAACTGGCGTACTTCCCATTAATGATCTGTCAACTTAAGAGGAAAGCCATGGGGTTGGAATTGGTCATGACCTTAGTGGAATGTGTAAGGATATAATGATGAAGTTTTTGGACCGAGAAAATGAAGGCTAGTGCTAACTTCTCTTCATGCGAGTAGGACATAGGGGACCCCACAAGGTTCTTATTGACATAATAGATAACATGTTTATTTCTGGTGGCATCTTCCTGAATGAGGACCCCAGCGACTGAATGAGTGGAAGCTAAGATATATAGGATGAAGTCCCTCTCAAAGTTAGGTGGACTAAATTTCAAGGGAGCATAAGTGAGAGCATTTTTTAAGGCGTCAAAATACTATCAAGTGTAGTCATCCCAAACAAATGGAATTTAATATCAAAGGAGTATTAGAAACCCATGCATAGTGGTGGCATAGTTAGGGATGAACCGATGAAGGAAGTTGGCTTTGCCTTGAAGGCTTTGTAACTGGCGCAAGGTATGAGGTATGGTCAGCTCAAGAATGGCTTGAACTTTGAGGGGATCAAGCTTTATACCATCTTTGGATATAATTAATTCCAAGAGACGGCCGACAGGAATGCAAAAAACACACTTCAACGTTTTGCGGCAAATATTATACTTGCGACATCGGAGAAAAATGGTATGCAAATCATGAATGTGTTGCACTCGAATCCAAGAATGAGCAGTGAGGTCATCAAGGTAAGCAAGCATAATATGAGCCAAGTCATGGAAGCAATGATACGTGGCCCGCTGGAAGGTGGCTCCTACATTATTTAAAACGAAAGGCATGACCCTATAAGAAAAATTTCCCCATGGACTAATGAATACAATCTTTAACTGATCAGCACGACGGATAGTAATCTAGTTATATTCAAAGAATCTATCCATAAAGGATAGAACCTCATGCCCCGCACACTCATCAATGATTTGGTCAATAAATGGCATGGGGAAGTTGTCTTTGGGACAAGATTTTTTCAGGTCGTCAAAGTTAGTACAGACACTAATGGTGCCTTATTTCTTGATAATGAGAACCAGGTTAGAAACCCATGTGGTGTATTTAATGGGATAGATAAAACTGGCCTACTTGAGCTTATTGATTTCAGCTTTGATAGCCTCACGTCTGGAAGGATTGATGGGTCTTAAATTTTTATGGATAGGATTGGCATAGAGCCATGTATCGATATGGTGTTCAACAATGGCAGGAGGCATCTTATAATAAGACCAGGTGAAAAAATCACGGAATTCCTTGAATAACTTGGTGTAAGACTCAATTTATTCTGGGGTGAAATGTGCCCCAAAGGTAATTTTTTCTTCAACCCCTGGTTTATCGGAAATGTTTATATAATGGTAGGAGAGATATTGGCCATTTTTCTTTCTTCGAAAGCATCTGGTGCAGGAATGGGATTCCTAAAATAATCGACTTCATCGTGAATGAAGTCCTTTGAATCCAGAATGTTGGCTCCCTGTAATTTACAAGATTGGCAAGAACAAGTAGCATGGAACCACATCAAACCACTTTGGAGTCCAAGGACCTAGCCTTCTTGGGCTCAGAGAGGGCTCTCTCTATGTTTTATGCTTATTTGATTGATCTTTATGCTTATGTTTTCTTATTTTAGGCTAGTTATGAATTTTTGGGTGTGTTTTGTTTTGATTGATTGATTGATTGATTGATTGAATGACATAGGGCTTTGAAACATTCAAACGGTTCAATGGTTTCTAATTATGGCGCGGGAGGGGTTTGGTGGTTTTTGCATGGGGCGTGGGAAGTGAGGTGGTAATTTTCATGGGGATGTGACAACATGGAGGGAGTGACATGTGGCGGAAAGGACGAGCGCAAAAACCTCCCAATTTGCAAGTTCCAAAGGTTTTAAGCTTCGGGTGTTTGCGGTTGCAGCAGGGAGCGATGACCGTTGGATCGGGTGGCAAAGATCCGACGATGGTCAGGGTTTGACTTGTCGAGGGTTTAAATAAGATGTGGCGCCGGGGTTTTTAAATGGAACAGTGGGTTTTAAATGTAGCATGGGTTTTTTACAAAGCGGGGCCTTGGGGAAAGTATTTAAAGCAAAGGTTCTTTAATATCTGGTGAGGCCAAGGTTATATGGACGCAGAGGGTAGAGTTTTTGTAGCAGGGGGTTTAAAACATAAAGGTGACGGGTCTTTCAAATAAGCAGAGTTTCATTTAAAAGGGTGCGTCCTGAATAAATTTATTTCAAAACAATGTAAAAAAGGGTTTTTACATTGTTTTGAATGAAAATAGAGGGAAATGAGTGAAGGGGGAGGGGTTTAAATGTGGTTTTTAGCAATGGAAGTGGGGTTTTGGGTAGGGAAAGAGGCGAGAATGAGGGATTTAGGTTCAAACATGGAATTTAAGAGTAAGAGAGTGATATGAATAGGTAAAGTGAGAGATAATGGATAGGTTAAATGAAGATAATGAAGGCAGTGAGATTTCTGAAAATAAATGATAGTCAGGGAATGTTATTTTCAGCTGATAGTAGAAAATCCATAGTCATTTAGTCATACTATAGAATACAGGATACTAATAGTGCTCCAGCTAGGGAGGGCAGCTCCTTTAGGAGGTGTCAAGAACCTCAAATCTTTGGATTTTGTAGATCACTGGCCTGTTTGTATTTGAATGATTTTCATTCTGTAATTGTTGATCTGCTGCAACTTGTTGTGACTATGACCTTCAAGAATTTAAAAAACATGCTTCCTGAAAATCAATTCTACCTACCCATTACCTATTCTAACATTTTTTCTTGATTTTCTAGTTGCATTTAGACTTGCAAACCCTTGACATCATTTTTCTTTTGAAAGTAAACTATATATTTCTAACCTTATAACTTCCAAAGGCTCAGATTAGACTGATGAGCTCTTTTATTCTCTACCTACCTACTTATCAGTTAAGATTAAATAGTTTGACAGATTTTTATTCACTAACTATCAACATGAAATTTAAAGCATTAATGAATCAAGTTTAAGCAGTTTATCATCATAAATTGTGGCATTTTTAGACAAGTTGCACACAATATTATTTTTCAAAAAGTAAAACTAAACTAAGGGCTTTGGTTTTGATTCTTTAATTTATCACTCATCCCTTAATTTTCTTTTTGGTTAAGATTTAGACTTTGGAACCAATGTCTTTTTCCATCTACCTACTGACAAGCCAAGTTTAAACAATTTGGCAAATCTTCATTTTCTAAATTATCAGCAAAAATTCAAAATTTGTACAATCATGTTTAGGTTGTATGACTGAACAAGAATTTTCAAAAGTAGTGGCATTTGGACTTGCACACTTTCAGAAATATTCATTTTTGGTATGGGGCTTACCGTTTCTTTTTATCTTCCCTCTTTTCTTCTTTTCTTTCTTTCTTTTTGTATCAATTTTTCTGAGATTTTTTTGTTTAAGAAATGGTATATACAATGAAGAAAACTTTAAACTAATATTCTCAACTGAAATAATGCTTGAGCATCCTGCCATTGACAGGACCTCCAAATAATTCTGTTCCATCCATTTCTTGCAAGAAAAATGCATTATTACCTCTTTCATAATGAATGATGTATGGACCTTTCCATAGATTATCAAATTTTCCATGCTTTCCTTTGTCCTCTCTTCTTGAATCCCACTTCAGCACTTTGTCTCCAATGCCAAAATCATTTGATTTGGTCCCTTTGTCAAAGAGATTCTTGATGTTTTCTTGTAACAGTTGTGTTCTGTTGTATACTCCTTCCCTCGTTTGCTGCAGCTGAACAGTCTAGTTTATTCTTGTTTGTATGTCATTTTCTTCAGACTTTACCTCTTGAATGAGATTCATTACTGGCGCTCCCAAGCTTGGTGGGAATACTGCATTTGTTCCATAGACTAACTGATAAAGAGACATATCAATTGATTTCTTATTTGTTAGCCTGTCTACCCATAATGCATGTACTAATTTGTTGTGTCATGATTTCTTGTTTTCCTCCAAGAATTTTTTAATGATGTTCACCAAACTCTTGTTTGAGGATTCAGCCAACCCATTACCTTGAGGGTAGTAAGTTGGAGAATGTCCCAAATTAATGCTATATCTGTGGCAAAATTCCACCATTTTCTTGGATTTAAAAGCAGCAGCATTGTCAGTAATGATTTTTCTAGGACAACCAAACCTAGATAAAATGTTGTTTTCAAGGAATGTGATAATTACTGAGTCTGTGGTAGTTCTAGAAGGGATGGCCTTTGTCCACTTAGTGAAATAGTTAATTGCAGTAAGGATCCATTTATGCAGGGCAGAGGAGGCAGGATGGATTTCCCCAATGAAATATAGACCCCGTTGTTGAAAAGGAGCTTCAACAAAAATTGGTTTTAAAGGCAATGGCAGCAATTTTCTTTTTCCCTCAAAGATTTGGAATTTATGATAGAAAATTACCATTTTTTGGATGTCTTGGAAGAGGGTAGGCCAATAGAAACCAACCCTAAGGATATTATTAACTATGGTTTTCCAATAATTATGGCCTCCACACTCCCCTTCATGAAATTCATGAATAATCCTATCTACATCTTCTTCAATAAAACATTTAAGCAATACACCACCAGAGTTCTTCCAATATAAAACTTTATCTAGAATGCAAAAATTTGCAGCCTTCAGTTTCAAGAATCTAGCCTTTGTTTTGGACAAACCAAGAGGAACATTCAGATTAAAAATCACATACAGTATATCATCATACCAGAGAGAATTCAGAAATATTTCCTCAATAGGTGGAGTCGCTAGCTCCTCTTGTTCATCCAATGAATCAATCATATTGATGTCTAGCACTTGAAACTTTGATTCTGCCATTATTCTAGCCAGTCCTTGTCCTTTGATTAGCTTGGTGGGCTTGATTTCCAGATCATACTCTAAGATAACAACAATCCACTTACCTCTTTTTCCATCAGGATCTTGTGTCAAGACATCTTTAACCATTGTGTGAGGTAGAAATGCAATGATGTGTGAGTGCAAAATATAAACTCTGAAATCCTTTAGTGCTTTGACTAAGGCAAAAGCTTGTTTTTCCATGATATTATATTTGAAAGGTGCATCTCTTAATGCTTGGCTGAAGAAATCTATGGGCTGATCTTGTCCCATTATGTTTTTCTGTAGTAAGACAGCAGCAACTGTGTGTTATAATGCAAAGGAGAAAATGAAGAAATATTGGGTGAAGTCAAGGCTGATCAGAACTGGTGTTTGTGTAAATGATTACTTCACCCATTCAAAAGATTTCTTTGCTTATTTGGTCGATCTAACTCCTAATTCTTTTTTCAGCATGTTAGTGATGTTCCTTAGGAGTTCTGCAAGGTTTGGTATGAACCTTCTTAAGAAAATTATCTTTCCAATGAAATATTGCAGCTCTTTGATGTTTCTCAGATGACTAATTTGCAATATTCCCTCAATCCTTTTTGGGTCGATATTGATCCCTTCTTCAGATATAATGTGGCCTAGAAGCTTCCCTTATTGAAGGAAAAACAAGGTTTTCTTGGGATTTAAAGACATTCCATAATTTCTGCACTTTTCAAATACCTTCCTCAAATGGGCTAGATGTTCTTTATTAGTTTTTTAGTAGACTATGATGTCATTAAGATATATCACAATGAAGTAACCTATTTATTCTGAGAAAGAAATATCCATTTCTCTTTGAAAGGTGGCCCCAGCATTCATTATCCAAAAATGCATTGTTACATACATGAAGATGCCCCAAGGTGTGGTGAAAGTTGTCTTGTGTTGATCATTTGGATGTACCAACACCTGATTGTACCCTGAAAATCCATCAAGCAAAGATATCCTTTTGGAGCCTACTACCCTTTGCAATATGTGATACATTTTTGGTAAAGGGTAGTTGTCTTTTAGGGATGCTTTGTTTAAATTTCTGAAGTCTATGTAGAGCCTAATTTCTCCAGTCTTCTTCCTTACTGATACAAGATTTGAAACCCATTTTGAGTACCTGAGAGGGACTATTATTTCAGCATCATACATTTTCTTTATTTCTTTCTCAACCAGTGGTAGTGGGATGGGATTTATTCTATGTAATTTATGTTTAAAGGGCTTCCGGTTTTCTTTGAGAGGAACCTTGTGCTGAATGATATCTACATCATATGACTTTAAGTCTTCATAGCTCCAAGAAAAAACATCACTAAATTCTTTGAGCAACTCAATATATTTCTATTTTATAGGAGTTGGCAGTGTCTTTGAAATTTTTATCATTTTGGGCTCTTGTTTACTTCCTCTATTTCACTCTTCTACATTTTCTTCAATGGATTCCATATTTGGCTTCTTAGAAACATCATTAAATTAAAACAGTTCTTCTAGAGAGACCAGCCCTTTTGGCAAGGTATTATCTCTAAATTGCAGCACTTCAAAGTCTTCTTTTTCTGGATCTACTCACATCTCTGTCTCATGTGGGTCATCTTTTACTAACAGATTTATATCAGCATCATCACGGGCCTCTTTTTTGTATGTTTGTTCCTCAACAGAGCAATCCTCATCATGATCTGAGTCTGAATTTTGCATTTCAAACCCATTTCTGGACTGCAGGAAATCTTCAATCTGTTTTTCACCTTCAAAAACTTGCCATTATTTTATATTATTAGGGACTTCTGGTTTGTATTTGACTTGTACTGTGTATTTTTTGTTATCATGAGGTCTTTGACAAGTACTAGCTGCAAATGCTAGTCCATTGGCCAGGATATTTTGGTTTCTTGGGATGAAGGCAAGATCATATTCTTTTAATGTTTTTAGGAGGTCAAGGGCATCATTCCTATATGCTCTTAATATAGGATGTTTGGCTGAATATTCTCCCTTAATCTGCATAATGACTATCTCGGAATCCCCCTAGACAAAGATCCTTTTGGCTCCTAATTTCTTGAGTAATTGTAGCCTAGGATGAGTGCCTCATATTCTGTTATATTATTTGTACATTGGAAGTTCAGTTTATATGAATGGCCCTCTGCATGGTTGTTCTAAGTGTTTTGAACCCAAACACCTACTCCAGACCCAGTTTTTCCACAAGAAACATCAAAACTCATGCTCCACAGAGGTTCAGTTTCAAACTTGTTTTGTTTTCCATTATGTTGTTCATTTTCTATTTGGTCTGCCTATTCTAACTGTTCATCCTCTTTTTCTTCTTCTTCTTCCACTAATTTTTCATCAACGGATACTTGTTCATTAATTTTTTCATCATTGTAAAGGATAAATGAATCAAGGTTTGTGTGGATAGAATAGAGAGGGGAGTTATCAGGCTTTTCTTGACTTATGACCATGTATTTCATATGAGTCTCCCTATATAATCTTCTTGGTTGACTAAAGAATAGTATGGTAGCATAGGTCATATCCATTTGGAGGGTGCCTTGAAGTTTGGCTCCCCATGAGCGTGATAGAAGCATGCTATATTTGGGAGGTATGTCAGCGACTACAATATCCATTACTAGGCTTTTGGTTGGTATTTGTGCTAGATTAACACAAAGATCTTTGATTATGCCTAGACATTTAACTCTGTTGGAGTCAAAGGAGTACAAGTCTTCGTATGGTCTAGTTATCTCAAGGCCTAGTCTCTCCATAACTACCTTTGGCATGAGGTTATGTGAAGCTCCTGAATCTAACATGGCATTGTGGAGGATTTATCATGAATATTCAAACTAACATAAAATGGAGGCACACCTCCCTCTTGGAATCTTCCCTCTACTTCAGGTCCAAACAAAATTTATGGTTTGTCATCTTTTAAATTTACAGAATCGACATTTTCTCCTATGTTTAAAGCTTTCAAAACTTGGGATCTATATACATCTTGGTCAACTAATTCAATAAGAGGTATGGAGATTTTTATCTTGGCAATTTCATTATCAATATTGAATGGTGTCTGTGTTTTTAGCAGATTTAAATAAATTTTATCAGACAATGTTTTTACAACAATTTTAGCTTATTGATTTGCATTGGGAGTCTCGGTTAAAAAAGTTTTGTTAGGGCTACTAGTTGAGTTACTAGTGCTTCTTTCTGGATTTTTTTTGCTTTTATTTTTATCAGAACCTTTAACCATTTTGTTTGCAATTTCTATTGTCTTTTTAGGATAATTTTCAGGGGTCTTCCTAGCAGAAATTTCAGGGTTCTTTCTCTTCGGAGTGTCTTGGGTTTCCTTTCTTCTGAGGTCATATTACCTATGTACTTCCATGATGGCATTTTTGAATCCTTTTTTAGAGTCTTCGGATTCCTCAAATTCTCCTTCAATTTGAGTTGGGGAAAAGAGGCCTGATTTGCTAATCAGGCCCTCTATGTCTTATTTGAGGAGGGTTTCTTCTAAAGTTTTGGTTTTGGTTATGGTTTTAATTTCTATTTTTAGGAGCTACTTGGTTTTCTCTGGGGTAAGGTCTCTCATTCATGTTTATTTTCTCCATCATCCTTTCCATAGTTCTAACAAGGTTATCAATATTAGTATCAAATGTGGAGGCTACAGCCTCTTCCCTATATGTGACTCTCTTTTCATTTCTCATTCTAACCCTTTTGGAAATCAGATTTTCCTCCACACTTACTGCACCCCTCTGCATACCTTCTAATGTAAAAGGGTTTCTCTCTCTTATTTGATAAGCCATCTCTAGGTCAAAGCCATCTGGAAATTTCATTAGGGCTGGACCTTGTGGAGGTTTCATGTGTGTAGGGAGGGAATTATATACACTATTGAGCCTAGTGCAGTAATCATGGACACTCTCTCCAACGTTTCTTTTGATGTCTTCATATTCTAATAGGATTTGGAGAGGGTTTTTCTTGGCTTCCCATTTGTTTAAGAATATTTGATGAAAATCAGGGAGTTCATGTACATTATTAGGGGTTAGGATTTTAAACCATTTTCTTGCTTATCCCCCTAAGCTTTGAGCAAACATTCTTAGTTTAACAGTTTCATCATATATATCTTGTCTGTAAAAATATTCATTCATTCTATCCACATGTTGTTGAGCATTTGTAGCACAACTTGCATCAAATAAGTGTATCTTGGGCCTTAATCTATAAGTGAAAATGCTAACGAGAAAGACAATGGTAGAACTAATGGGGCATACAATGTTTCCATGGCTGGTAGTTGGGGAAACAAAGGAGGGTTAACAAGTGGAGAATTTATAAGATGAGGTGGAGGGTTAAGTGGAGGAAGGTGAACAGTGGGTGTATGAATGGGGGTTGAAGTTAGTACAACAAGATTCTGCTGTAGGATGGATAGGTCTAAAACTATCTGGGTTATCCAACTCTGGGATTTAGTCCTGGATAAGCTTTGTTCCAGGGGTAAGCCAGATAGGATATTTTGCAAGTCTTTAAGGTTTTTAGGTAAGGAACTTTCTTTGTGAATAGTTTTGGTAAGAGTTGGATTTTTAGATCTAGGATATTTCCTTAGGATGTGCTCTGGATTTTCAACTATTGCAGGAGGGTTTGGGTCAGGATGGGATCTAGTACAGATTCTTCTAGAAGCCAGAACTTGGACCCAAGACACAAAGAGGTTGAAAATTTATAATAGTTTGGAAAACAAACTAATCTGTGAAAGAAATACTTTATTCAAAGACAACCAATGGAATGCCCAGTTAATTTAAAACCCGTGGAGTCACCAGGATGATTGTAACTTTCAGTCGGCCATTGTCCACCATCGCAACCAAATTCCTAATTTTGCCAACCTTGAGTCATCTAAATTTGAATTTGGGTTTTCAGAGTTCTTGAGGAAATATTAATATGTTTTAATAACTCAGCTTCCCTAGTATGGTCGCCATTATGTTGGTTCCCCGTAATTTGCAAGATTGGAAAGAACAAGTAGTAGGGAACCACATCAAACCACTTTGGAGTCCAAGGACCTAGACTTCCTGGGCTTAGAGAGGGCTCTCTCTATGTTCATGTTTAATTTATTTATCTTTATGATTATGTTTCTAATTTTAGGCTAGTTATGAATTTTGGGATTTTTTTGTTTTGATTGATTGATTTATTTATTTATTTATTGTAGGTTGAACAGATAGATTGTGGGAAGCTTAATCCATTGGGTTATGGATTCATAAAAGGTTTTAATTGTACATCAACTCTGCAAGTTTTTTCATAGGGAAAGTTGACTATATCAAGTGGATATTTTTAGGTTAGAATGAATATAATATGAAAACAAATTGTGAATTCAGTAAAACTAAAGGGAAATTAAGAATACTTTAACTATACTTCAACAAGAAAATCCTTTAAGATAACTATTTAAGAGAAACTAAGTAGCAGGACACCTCGAATTCTTTAACTAAAATTTACTAAGAAAACCTTAAGACCACAATCCAGTAAACCTAAAGAGAAGGACACCCTTGAATTCTTTAGCTATTACTTGTAGACAAAGAAAACATTCAAGATAATAGTTTAGAGAAATTAAAGAGCAGGACACCCCTGAATTCTTTAACTAAACTTCAAAGAATGCCTTTAAGCTAACAGTTTAAGCAAAACCAAAGAGCAGGACACCCCTGAATTCTTTGACTAAACTCTACTAAGTAAACCTCAAGGAAAAAAGCTAAGTGGAACTAAAGAGCAGGACACCCCCGAATTCTTTAATCAGGCCTTGCAAAAGAAAACATAAGGATAATAGAAACAGACAGAGTTAAGGTGCCCAAATAGCACATCTTAATCTAAAATTTATGTTCTATTATCAAAGAAATGATGTACAATATGGTAAATAAAGGAGAAACAATGACAAAAAGGGATAACATCACCACTAACATAGCTCAAGAATCCTCTGAACGTGCTTGTATTACTGATGTCCAAAACAGTTACAATACTTCAGTGCAATAGTCTCTACAACTCAGAGTCTGATCAACATCCAGCCTAGCAGCCAATCAACTAGCCAACCAAAAATAATAATGAACAATACATGCAGTATTTAACTGAAATCGAGGAGGTGATCCTAATATAGGGTTTCAGGCTATAGCTATTACAGAGTAAATGTAATCTTGACCTTTAAGACCATGCAATTCCCAAGGCAAAGTATATGTGACTGACTCACTGTAATAATAAACTTTGACTTGACTACTGAACTAATTTTTAGATATTTTTTTACTATCTGCCTTTAAATTTAACTTTTACAATAACTTCTGAGCTGCTAAAAATATCTCTGACTGAAAACATTAACTGAGGTAGTTGCCTTTAGCAAAATTAGGATGTAGGTGGCCAAATGAGGTTTGGAAGAAGTAAAGGCTAATTGGCCTTGTCATTCGGATCTGTCTTCTTTGTTGATTTGATTTTGATTTGTAATTTAACCTTTAATTTGTCTTTTAACTCTGATTTGTCTTCTTTTGTATCTCTTATCCTTTAATCCTTTTACTTCCTTTTCTGTCACGGTGAATCTTTTCACTGTCACTGCTCTTTAACCATATTGTTTGCATTTGTCTTCATCTCTGTCTGCGCTGCTACTATATAATTCTCTTCATTTTCTTTATCCTGTCCTTTTAAAAACTCTTGTTTCCTTTGGAGTGATTGAATGATCATCAAAGGTCATCATCCATTACTGATACAGATTAATATTGCACTCCTAATCCTTTGGTGAAATCAAGTTTTTGGATCGTCACCTAGAGAACCCGATTCTAAACAATTCTTGGGATTTAGAAATGCAATTTATGAATTTCCTGGTACGTCCATCACCTCCAAAACACAAACAATTTATCAATAAAAAACACACAGGACCTCTACGGGGAAATGATATGACCTCGAGGCAACGGGAAAAACTGTGAACAGACTCCAGGAATTGGAGTATTTTTGGTTTTTCATTTGGCTATGGCCCTCCAAGCCTTCAGAAATCTCACAAGGGTTAACTCAGGGGTTCGAGATTTATCACAATGACACAAGGCTTCGAAACATTCAAACGGTTCAATGGTTTCTTATTATGGCATGGGAGTGGTTTGGTGGTTTTCGCATGGGATGTGAGCAATGAGGTGGTAATTTTCGCGGGGATGCGATAACATGGAGGGAGTGATGCGTGGCGGAAAGGACGGGTGAAAAAACCGCCAATTTCGCAAGTTCCAAAGGTTTTAAGTTTAAGGTGTTTGCGGTTGTGACAGTGAGCGATGGCTGTTGGATCGAGGGGCAAAGATCCGACGATGGTCGGGGTTCGACTGATGGAGGGTTTAAATAAGATGTGGGGCCCAGGATTTTAAATGGAACGATAGGTTTTAAATGTAGCGTGAGGTTCTTACAAAGCGGGGCCTGGGCAAAGTATTTAAAGCAGAGGTGCTTTAATATCTGGTGGGGCCAGGGTTATATGGACGCGGAGGGTAGAGTTTTTGGAGTGGGGGGTTTAAAACATAAAGGTATCGGGTCTTTCAAATAAGCATAGTTTTATTTAAAAGGGTGGGTCCCGAATAAATTTATTTCAAAACAATGTAAAAAAGGGTTTTTACATTGTTTTGAATAAAAATAGATGGAAATGAATGAAGGGGGAGGGGTTTAAATGGGGTTTTTAGAAATGGGAGTGGGATTTTGGGTAGGGAAAGAGGTAAGAATGAGGGATTTATGGTCAAAGATGGAATTTCAGAGTAAGAGAGTAATCTAAATAGGTAAAGTGAGAGATAATGGATAGGTTAAATGAAGATAATGAAGGCAATTAGATTTCTAAAAATAAATGATAGTCAGGGAATGCTATTTTCAGCTATAGTAGAAAATCCATAGTCATTTAGTCATACTGTAGAATACAGGAGACTAACACACAACATATTGGTCATGGATCTATTGTGGAAGGAAGAACGCACTATGGTGCATATCATCCCAAGGAAAATCAAGGGTGGTCATGGCTTCCATAATGTCCTCATCAAAATGAAATATGGGACGACTGGGGGAAGGGAGACCACTTGATGTAGTGGGGCTACCTAGTGCATATTCATTATAAATATGGTTCACATATGAATTTCTACGAAGGGTATACGAAGAGCTAGTAGATGAAACATCTACCGATGTTGAGACCAAGGTGTTCGACAAGGGAGGTTCGACCGAAACAGAATGGGAAGCCCTAGAGGGATCTTCCTCCATTGATCTCATGGATGACAACAGTTAGAGAATATCAACTGAATACTTTGTCATCTCAACATCGGGGGGAGGTATCACAATGGGTGTAGAACTATCCTCTAGTTTTGGTGAAGCAAAACTCACAAGTAGAGGAGTACATTATCCACTACGAGCGGCCTCTATTTCGCAAATTACCTCAAGGGTATCACGAAAGTCATTGAGACTGGGAAAATTATGAGAATGGTGGTTGTAAAGGTCGTACAAAGAACAAGGGTGGCTCGTGCACAACGAATTGAGTTTCTTATTTGAATCAGGTAAGGAAACATGGACCTCTAGGATCTCAAATTCAGGAAACGTTTCGTTGACCACAGGTTTGAGACGAGGAAGTTTAGGATAGTTATGGGTGGCATGCCCAACAACATCACACAAAACGCAGGGAGGTGTCAGCTTTGGATTCTTAGGTGGAGCTGGATTTTTTTGGTGAGCCTTATCCTTAGGTTCGTTCTTTTTTTCTTTTCCCCCTCACTACATGCTTTCACAACAAGAGTGGGTTCTTGTTGAGGTGGTTTTGGCACTAAAGCAAAGGGAGGGGTCATGGAAACCAATTAAACCGGGGTCAAAGTGGTATATGGTTTAAGTTTTCCAGGTGGATTTTTTGTTGGGGGATCAATAAGACAGACTTGGATCTCAAAGGGAAAAATTGGGTAAACTCAACGTAGCCATAATAGGCACCAAAAAGACTCTAGATGGGGGAGCTAAAAATGGTATCTAGCCTGAAGGGTAATGGCCTAGCGGAACGACTCCCAAATTGTTAAGGCTTGGGGGAACTATTCCTGGTTGAAAAATATTGGGAGAGACACCATCAGAAGGAGAAGGTCCTTGAGTAGATGGTCCTGGTGGCTATTTCGAGTGAACAACAAGAGGTTGCAAAGGCGTTGGCTGCTGGCTAGTCGTACCGAGCAGCTTTTGGCTAGTCCGAGACGCTTGAAACATGAAAACACTCGATGATTTGGGCTTAGTTATAAGAATATGGGGACCAAGGAATGAACCAAGTAAGGTGGAACCTTTATAGACTTCTGATGAAACATTGGTGAGAGGTGTTATCACTCCCACTATTTCCCAAGGCTAGGAATGGAACTCAAGGAGGTAACCTCAAACCAATCTTTAGGTTTGGTAGCTAGCCCTACAAAAACCACAGAGTGCTCTCTCAATGTCACTTTTACAGCCAATGAGATGACTAGATACGTAATAATATTAGGCTAGTTATAAATCTCAACGAATTATGGTGTTGTTTGTTTTTATTTTTTGCTGGATACAAATGACAGTCAAGGAACTAGGTCTAGGTTTTAGGTATGATTTCAAATGTTAAGTTATGGAGATGAATATGAGGCCAAGTAGGTATACTTAGGAAAATACTTTAATTTTCATTATGTATAGGGTTTGAAAAGAGAGATATATTAAGAATGATTTTGTTAAATGAATTTATTCATTAGAAGAGTAGAAACACATTCATACAAATATTATAAAATAGAGCATGAAAAGAAATATTTATGTTCATATACTCATAAGATCAACATATAGAAGCATACATGTGATGGCAAGAAAAAATAAATGTTGGCAATATGATGCAGAGTGTTTTCCTTGATGGCAACCCACTGAATGAAGATGATGACATGAGATTGTTGGCATGTGTTGTCCTTGATGGAAATACACCTGATGAAGTTATTCTTGACTTAATGGACTTGGTAAATGATGTAAATCTGATGTGATATGATGTTTGTTCACAATATGATGTAGAAGAGTTGTTCTTGAATGGCAACCTACCTGATGAAGATGATGGAAACTTACTTGATGAAGTTGTGCTTTGATGAACTAAATATGATGTATCTACAGTGAGTACAGAAGACAATGAAGAAAGGAATTCAGCATATGCTAAATCTATGATGAAAAGAGTATGTCTCTAGGCATACGCGGATTTGCTTAGGGGAAGTCGCGTATGCACGCGGGAATCAACGTGCCAAGTCGCGTATGGGCAAAAGCGCTCTTAAAGAGCAAAACCAGGGGTAACCACCATGGTATTGACCCATTGTATTGGGTAATGATTCGTCTAAAAAACCCCTTCCAGGAATACCATCGGAAGTAATGTAGTTTTGGGCTCATGGTATTGTTTTGGCTCATGGTATTGAAAAAGGGGCCCGTGGTATTGAAAAAGGATAAACCTATATAAGGAGAAGAAATTCATTGTGCAAATCATGAATGTGGGTGCAAGATGTCTGAGCTTGAATGAATACTTCTCTCTGAAGTATATCTGAATGGAAAGGGTTACAATTGAATGAAAGATCTGAAAGTATGATTCACCAATGATGAAGTGATGAAGAAGGGGATCTAGATCTGTATTGTACTTGTATTTGCTAGATCTATTTATGGAATGATTAGATCTAAGATGAGGCGATCATCTGTCTGAAGTAAAGGGTAAAATCTGTGTGATGTATCTGTTCTGAAGAATTGCAATGACCTAAAATATCTGAAAAACCATACGCTAGTTCGCCGCAAAGGAAGCGCGTATATACGCGGCTTTGCTGAAGAGAAAGCACGTATGCGCAGTGAAATTAGCTCTGTAATTTGTACAGAGGTATACGCAGGTTGATGTGGACGGAAGCGCGTATATACGCGACATCAGTAAAAGGAAAGCGCGTATGCAAACTAGGGTTTGCTGAAGCATGGGGTATGAAATCTCTGATCTGATCTGCTCTGTTTTAGCTATCTGTTGTTGATGTTTGACTGTGCTTAAATGAATGGAGAGGGTCCAGTCTGAAAATATGATGAAACGTGGTCTGCAAGTTGTGTTCTATTGAAGTTGTTGGATCCAGTGTGAAAATTGATGAAACGTGGTCCAAGGTGGTGCTGAGGGTTGTAGCCTTCAGTCAGGGGGTTGTAGCTCCCTTCCAGGTGAGGCTGGTAAACGAGATCATGGGGTCGTAGCTCCCTTCCAGGTGAGGCTGGTAAACGAGATCGGGGGGTCGTAGCTCCCTTCGAGGAGAGGCTGGTAAACGAGTCAGGGGGTTGGAGCTCCCTTCCAGGAGAGGCTGGTAAACGAGCGCAGGTGGGTGCCTGCATGCTGGTAGGAGTCTGCACCAGCACATATGTTGTAAGATGTTTTCTCAATAATAAAATATTGAAGGCTGAGCAACGGCAGCGGTGGTTTTCTCCCGACTTGGGTTTCCACCTAAAAATCCTGGTGTTCATGTGTGATACTTTGTGTGATGGTTCACTCTGTTCTTACTGTTCATGTTTACTGTTTATTAAACATCTGATGAATGAATGATGGAATGATTTAAGTGAAGATCTAATGACATAATTAGATATCTGTGTATACGCGAGTTTCATAAAGGGTATCCGCGTATATACGCGAGTCTGATTCAGGAAAGTAGCGTATGGGTTTTAGAAGCAAGAAAAAGTAAAAGTTTTGAATATGCAGTAAATACTGATTCACCCCCCCTCTCAGTATTTTTCCCAACAATAACATTCAACTTGATGAGGTTATAGAGAAAAAATAATGCTCATAAGAATACCACTGGAGTCCCAAGATTATAGCTACAACATGTCTTTGATTTCCCTGAAAAAAATTTGTACAATAGCTCCACACTGCAAATAACAACTATCCAACCTCTAAAATGACTTGACTTAGACTACATATAGAAAATAGAAATCATGAAACCTCAATGGGTTGAAACCCGATCCAAAATACATCATAAATTCACTCTATGAGGCATTACTTAGAATCTAGGGAAGTTAGAAACAGTCACTCAAATTTAGCTAATAACTAGGAGTGTATGTATCTTTGATTAACTACATGATTCCTCCATAATGACAGGAAAAAAAAACTCTCTTATCCAAAATACACCTCATAGGATAGTTGCAACCTCAAAATTTGGAGTATTCTGGCTTGACAATTGTCCAAAAGGAATCTAAGACAGAAGCGTCGCACCTCCCAGCAAAAGCGTCGTGCCACTTTGAAGGTGAATTTGGCTGACCTTTAGACATCCATCTACAAATATGAAAAAAAATTTAGGTAGCCTTGTGTGTCCCATTTCCATACCAACCTTGAAATAGAGAAAACACCACCTGGAATGCCTTCAAAAACTCATTCTCCAAACCTTACTCAAGAAGCGCTGCGTAGAGGGAAAATCAGTGGCAGAACCATGAAAAAAGGCTATTTTGAGTTTTCTCCAAAACTAAAGGGTGTCATGTGAACCTGAGGCCATATCTGTGAATTATAAGTCAAAATACATCTAACCATATAAAATTTTCCTCATTTGGATTCTCTAAGGAAAAGTGTCGTGCCGCTGCACGATGCTTCTGCAATGACCAATTTTCAAAAAATTTCAAAAAATCACCAAAAATACTCAAAATGCTCAAAATATTCTGAATTTTTTTTCATGGCATCCTTGAATGATAAACTAAATATCTATGGATGCCTTAGCTAGCAGTTCCAATTTATCTTTTCTCCTTTAGCTTAATTAGGGTTTCATTAAGATTTTTCCTCAAATTATTCACCCTCACTTTGGTGATTTGGTTCCTAGTGAAATAATGTCTCGCCATATGCCTCTAGAGGTTATTATCCCTTTCCGCTTTCTTCAAACGCTTCTCAAGATTCAAATTTACCTTTTCAATCCGTAGCTCTTTGTATTGTTCAATTTCAGCAACGATTAACTCATCAAAGGTTAGTTGACCTAATGGTGGAGATGGCTCTCTTTCTTGCTCTTTTTTCCTGGTTAAACCTCTTGTTTTTGGCCTCCTTGGTTTTGTTTCTGAGCCTCTGTATCCTCCAACTAATAAACATCCACCCTTTTTTTTCCTTTACCTTTGTCTACCTCACTATTTTCCTTTGGTTTGCTTTGGAGCAACTATTTTACCTTCAATTGCATATTTTCTTGTTGTAGGAAGGTAATCAATAAATTTTCCTTTAATAGTTTGTCCTTCAACTATGCTATATCTACATCCTTTTCCTTTATTATCTCCTCAAATTTCTTGTCTTTTACCTACTCTGTAATTTCAACCTCCATGGGCACTTTTTCCTCATACATAGGTGACTCACTCTCATGAATAGGTGGTTGCTCCATGGTTTCCCTTTGCTCAGTTATAGTTTCGATGCAAGCACACCTTTAATGGTATTAGGAGAAAAAACCATCCTCTTACCTTTCTCATAGGTTTTATTAATTTCAACCCTAGGTGCCTTTGGAACCTCTACTTTCCTACTTGAAGATCCAACCTCCTTTGTTTGTGCCAATGTTGATGGTGTGATATGAATGATGGGTGGACTAGTAGTAGGCGTTGATGCAACTGTCTCCATGAAAGTTTGCCAAGTCATATTCATTTCTGAGAGCTGATAAAGAACAATAAGCTTGAAAAAACCATGGTGGAAAAACTAGGGTGATTATCTTTGCCTTTTCTCTGTACCTTTTCATTCATCTTGACCAAACTCCTGAATAAATAACTAGGCAAATTGAGTGGCTTAGTAGCAATGAAGTGCATCAATAACCTAATATGGTACTGGTATAGTCTTGGTAATATCCCTCCACATGTAAAATAATTCATAATTAGCTTCATCAAAGGGGAATATTTATCAATTAAATTCCCAAAAGGAAATATGTGCTCAGGAGCATCTTGGCAATGTTTTTTAAGAACATTTTTTAGTTCTCAAGGTCCAAGTCCATCCCTTTGAACCAAATTTCTCCATGGTTCGAGATACATGTTGCTGAAGAAATAAAATCTTTTGATATGGTGAATTAAATGCCTACTATGATGGCCTTGTCTCTCTTGAATCTGGTGGAAAAAAGGCTTGTCAATTGAGCATGACAGCCCAACTCCTGGACTCTCTAACAAAACCTCAAATAACCATAGGTTTCAAAATACCTCTTGGCATAAGAAGAAGCATTGATATCTTGAAATTTGGATTGCTCAAACCTAGAATGATGAACTCCCTTATGGATCCTCTTCTCACCCTCCATGATGTTTTTCAACAATGAAAACCCTAGCTTTATGTAGTGGGTAGGGAAGGTGGAAATTTAGGAAAATTGAGGATAGTGGTAGAGTGGTTTTTGGGACAGAAATGGAATGGAAGGAAGTAAGGGAAAATCCCAAAAAAAATTGCGAGGTATGGTGATAAAATGGCTACAATATGCAATGGAATTTTTGGAAATGGGCATGAGTAAGGTGCCCAAATGGTCAAAACACAGGGTTTTCCTAGTTTCCCTGCAAAAACGTAGTGAAAACTAGGGCTTCAATGAAAATGGTGGCAAGGAGGGATATGAGTGATAGGGAGTGTTTGGATAAGGTATATGGAAGATTTATGAAGGTTTTAGATGGTGACACTAGGGTTTTATCAACTGAAAAAGGCCAAATAAGGAAAACACCAAAAACGTAGTGGAGAAAATATAAGGAATCCACCCTTTTGCTGAAGAATTGAACTTGAAAAAGGTGTGAGGAAGTATCCACTTACTGATAGGAGGCCTCTGAACCTTTGGGAAATATTGTTTGACCCTTGGATGGTTTTTTTCGAGCTTGAAACCAAAAACGTGGCACCATTTCCAGAAACGTAGTGCAACCTTCCAGAAGCATAGCACAACCTTCCAGAAGTGTAGCAAGAGCAGTTTTGGCACAATTTTCTTGTTTTTCTTCAACCTTTGGTAGTTATGGAGTGTGATGAAGATAAGAGAGGAGCTCTATTGAACATCAAGGTATGGAATGAATTCAATAAACTTCATTTTCCTTTGATAACATCACAAATGTGCTTTTTGTCTTCTAGTGGAATCATACATACTTTGAGAAAAACTTATTTTTTTGAAAAACAATTGATCAAGTATACTTTTTGAGAAAAGGAAAATTTCCTTTACTTATTTTCCTATATTTGTTAACTCCCAATGAGAATGACTTGTATGGTGGCAATGCCTTTTTGTTTGCCTTATTTTATCGCATGATTGGACATTGTGGTGGCGAAACAAAAGAGACCTAGACCCTAACCTATATGGAGGTGTGGTGACTGATCTAAGACCCTAGGTGATAATGGATGACATGAACTTGAAATGATGATGACCATGAATGGAGTGAAGGGAGTAGCATTTCATACCTAGACAACATTCAGTGAACAAAATTCTATTTGCAAATTGATTAGAAAACATGAATTTTTGACCTATGACCACTACCAAGTAAACCTGAAAGAGTATGTTTGATCATTGAACATTAAGACACTAACATGGGCTCCACATGGGGATGGAAGCTCCTTCAGGAGGTGTCAATAACACCGTAGATCAGGTAGCCTCATCCATTGGTCAATGGAGTCAAAATTGGCAAAAAAAAAAAAAAACATATAAAAAAATAAATAAAATAAAATTGACAAACTGAAATGACTAACTAAATAGGAAATGACTTTGACTCGAAAACTGACTTGACCATTTGAAATTTTTAAAATAAAAAAATCCACTGATCATAGAAGTCTCATCGCCTTCTCCTCAAGCTTCAAACTTTTGTAACATCTTCCTTATTCTTTGATAGAAAATAAACACCATATTTACAATGAAAGTGATTCACATTTTCCTTCAAGATCAAGTAAGGTAATGTTTGAGGAACCTACCATTCACCAGCCCTCCTAGAATTTCCTTCCCATCAAGACCTTCTAACAAAAATTCCTTATTACCCCTAAATGTTGTAATCTCGTATGGATCTTTCCAAAGGTTATCAAAATTATCGTGCTTTCCTTTATCTTCATTTCACGCATCACATCGAAGAAAAACATCTCCCAATTTGAAATCATCAACTTTGGTTTTCCTTTCATATATCTTCTTGATTTTCTCATGAATTTTTGAAGTGTGATTGAAAACTTCTTCTCTTGACTGATGTAAATGAATCATTTGACTGATTCTTCGTTGGATGTCATTTGGCTCACTGTCGATCTCTTGTATAATTTTCATCACTGGCACTACTAAAGAAGTGGGAAACACTGTGTCAACACCATACACTAGTTGGAAAGGTGACATGTTGATTGATATCTTTGTGCTAACTTTCTCCTCCCATAGAGCATTTATGATCTTTTTGTGTTGATTTATTTTCTTCTCTTGCAGTAATTTCTAGATTATGTTCACCAATGTTTTGTTTGACGATTCATCCAACTCGTTGCCTTGAGGATAGTATGTTGTAGAATTCCCAAGTCCTATGTGATATTTATCACAAAATTCAATCATCTTTTTGGACTTAAAGGTGGCTGCATTTTTAGTGATAATTTTTTGTGGGCAGCCAAAACTAGACAAAATATTGCTCTCCAAAAACTAAATAATGATGGTGTCTGTAGCTTGCCTCGTGGGGATGGATTCATTCCACTTTTTGAAGTAATCGATTGAAGTGGGTATCTACTTATGTTGAGCTGATGATGGAGGATGGATCTCACCAATAAAATCAAGACCCCACTACAAGAAAGGTGTTTGAACTGCCATTGGTTTCAAGGGCAGCGGTAAGAGCTTTCTTTTTCCCTCAAAATTTTGACGCTCATGACAACTCATGATAGTCTTATCAATATCAAAAAACAGACTTGGCCAATAAAATCTAGCCCTCTTGTTATAGCATCATTTCTCACTTTGACATGATTCATGATTGCTTTATGGCTTTTTGGGCACCCATTCCTACAGACTTGGACAAATTCACTTAAAAACAGTGGAAAATCCCTCATAC
>CM076578.1:1187121242-1187270942 GCA_034641835.2 Pinus albicaulis | reverse complement strand
CAAATTCAGTGCACTTGGTAATTGTGACCTTGAATCCTTATTATCATAGTTAATGTACATAATTGGAAATACTTAGTTTTAAGTACTATAAAAATGTTTCCACTGTAAAAAAACGTGTAAAACCATTTGTGAATTTTACTAATTATATTATAAATTCCAACGAGATGAACAAAAAAACAATATAATTAGCGAAATAATGACAACAAAAACAAACAAAAATAGTATAAATGATGAAATAACAAAAGTACATATCACTCTCCATTGTCATCACCCTAATTATCTTCCTCGTTTGTCACGATAACATTTTTGTTCTCAAAAATATGTTTTGATCTAGGGCTGTGTCTTAATATGAACCACCAATCCCTATCCAACAAATCTGGGTAAAAAAACACTTGGCTGCAGTGTTTGGGAAAACATAAGGTTCCTTAGCTTCATGTAAAATCTTTCTAGAGTTGATAGATATCAACCCACTATCGTGATCTTTCTTTACATTATTACGATCAAAGGTGGCCCCCCACTTTCACTTAAAAAAAGCACATTGGAAGGAAGAGAAGTCCACTTGAATGATATCTTGTATCTTTCCAATGTAGCCTAATGTCCCATGCATTAGGTTTGATCGCGGTGGCTAGCACGACTATATTGGTTAAACTCAACTTCCACTCCATATTCTCGTGTCATGCATCCATCATCTGAATCCTCCATATGAAAATGATGTCCATATGCCCACATAGATGTGAACAAATGCACCAAAAAAAAGTGAAAAAATCATAGTGTCATGTGTCTAATAACCCAAACATAATTATATATATGTGTGTGTGTGTGTGTGTGTGTGTGTGTGTTACAATTCAAATGTGTAGTATGAAGTTAAAACTATACAGAAAGATAATATAATTACCGATTTGTTACACCCAATCCCTATGTTTACCGCATCCTATTTAGCACGCAGGTAATGACCATAAGTGCCGTATTTCTCTCTAACTTGACCAACGACACAAGTATTAGGGCATGCCATTGGCATATTTTCTTTTAAATTATCAAGATAAGGAACACTTCTACCATTCAACTGTTTGAAAATTTTATTGTCCCTATCGCATTACCTCCTCTTCTCTTCATACAATGTGACCCATGATTTTGTCACTTCCATATTGTAAAGAATGAATTTGTTGATGGATTCAATTTTTTAATTCCTCGATGAAATAAAACCCACACACACACACACACACATTGAACTTAATATTAATGAATATTTTGATCACACACACATGTGTGTGTGATCAAAATATTCATTAATATGAAGTTCAATGTGAATATTTATTGTGTAGGAATTTGATAAATTATAATCCCACACTTATTATTTATCAGGCGCCTCTTTCCATTTGTTTCAAAAACCTCCCCTTCTCTTATTCCTTCATCCCTTTTGTTTTCCCAAATTGTTGCACCTAATGTGTTGTTGATATGCTTGATTTACTCACTGGAATAATAGAAAGAATCATATGATATATACCCCTTTTCCATAGACCCCTCAGGTTTTTCCCTTTGTTGAAAAAAACCTTTCAATTTCTTCATGTACCTCTCTAAGAAGAACATACAATGACAAGAAACAACCCGAACTAATTCAACCTCATCTACTAGGTGAATTAAAAGATGAACCTCCAAATCCATGAAACTCATCAGTAATTCCTTCTCAAACATATAAACAATCTTAGTTATCTCTTGACACCACTGTGGCATGTTAGCCATATCATTCTCCTTTGATGTGATCCAACATACAAATGTAGATAATTTAGATATGATAATTCGTAGGTATTTCGGGAAGTCATGGTTCAAACACCCATGCACGAGAAGAGGATAATGAAACTGCATAGTAAATAATAAATTATACAAAAATTAATTATAAAAAATACCATTACATAAAAATAATAAAATAATAAAATCAGGATGTACTTCCCAACATCTTGTCGAAGGTTCGACCAATAGAAATACTTATGTAATGATTGTCATTGTTTTCTCCGCTCTGAAATGTCTAGTGACCCGACTGTAATGCGCTTCCCAAATCATCTTGTCACACTCACATGGAGGAACGCAAAGGTGTCCCAAGTGGCATAATAGTGCATCCTGGAGGTGAAACTTTGGAACTTTCTTGCCTTCTAGGAGTGTCTGGTATGTTTTCCCAAATTTTGGATCGCTCTTGTAAAGATGCAGCTACCCTGAAGCCTTGTGCCTACAAGAGTCGAGCACAGTGGTCAGTGCCATGATCGGCGGTTGGGTGAGGTAGTATGCAACATTTTTGGTGCTTCCCTTCTTGTACTTAATGTTCAAATGAAATTTTTCCAGGTATGTGGACCATTTCTGGTGGCGATCATTCAGCACCTTCCCTTGTGTCTGTAGGTACTGTAGGGGTCGGTGGTCTATGTGGATGATTGTTTCCTTCCCCATAATTTAATGCTTTGATTGACGACAGACCTAAAAAATGGAATACGTCTCTTTGTAATAGGTGGGATACTTTCGAACTGTATCTAAAAGTGTCTCAATGTGGTATGCCATTGGATTCCCCTACTAAGTAATAACTGCACCAATAACATAGTCGGAGGCATCTATCTCGATCTTAAATGGTTGTTGCAGGTATGGTAATGTGAACACTAGTGCAGAGAAAATTCGATGCTTCAACTCGAAGAATTCCTTTTGTTTGGATTCAAAACAAAAAGAACTTTTCTTTCGCTCCTCCCTTAGTGACTTGACTCAAAGCCTAAGTGATATGAGAGAAACCTAACACTAACCTGTGGTAGAAGCTGGTAAGACCTAGGAATTTGTGGAGATTTTTTTGAGTGGTTGGGGCTGGACAATCCTAAATGACTTGTATCTTGGCTGGGTCCACATGCACACCCCGCTAATCAATGATGTACCCGAGATATTGAACCCGGTTCATGCTAAAAGTGCATTTATCCAAATTGGCACACAACTTGTTATGTTGTAGTGTTTGGAGGACCTATCGATTATGGTGTAGGTGCTCTTACCAACTTTAGTTGAAGATCAGGATGTCATCCAAATACACCACAAAGGATGAGTTGGTGAAGGGTTATAATATGTCATCCATCAGCCTCATGAAGGTTGCGGGATAATTCACCAACCCAAAAGGAATGGCCAACCATTCAGAAAGGCCTTCCTTGGATTTGAAGGAAATATTCCACACATAGGAGGGTTCTATTGGTACTTGGTGATAAGTGGACTTCAATTCAATCTTGCTTAAATATTCCCCCCCCCCCCCCTTGAGTTAGTCTAGAAGGTCATCAATCTATGGGATCATATACCTATTCTAGATAATGATCTTTTTCAATGCCCGATAGTCAATATAACATCTCCAGGTTCCATCCTTCTTCTGTACCAACACGATCGGGCTTCCACAAGGTGATGGATTTGGCCTCATGTGCCCTTTCTACAACAACTCCTAAATCTACCTTTTGATTTCATCATTTTCCAGAAAAGAGCATTGATAGATCAGTCCATTGGGTAGTGGCATGCTCAGGGTCAAATCGATGGAGTGCTTGCCTACAGGTGAGGTGAAGATGTCCTTGTACTCCTCCATGACCTTGTCCATTTGTTGTTATTGTGTGGAGGAGCCCTGTATGGAGGTCGTGCCCATAATTTTCTTCTAGCCCTGAGGGTGAATCATAAGGAAAATAAATTTCCCAGTCTGGGAGATTATTTTACTGCATTTCTTCACATTGATCAGAGAGATGGTAGTAGGCAGTGCTACCTCCAGTATCCTGTACAACTTATTGCCCAAAGTAATAATAACAGTGTGATTCCTAGATTCATACACAACATGTCGCTTCCACAAGTATGGTTGGCCTAATAATACATCGTAAACTTCAAAATGAGAAACATCACGCAATACCTCATCTTTGAAGGGCTTGATGTTGTAGGAGATGCAGAACTATTGGTTGATGCATAGATCTCGTCCTTGGTGAAGCCACCCAATGGTGTATGGATGTAGGTGTGATGTGATCGGTAGGCCTACCCGCTTCACAACCTCTACTGAAATGAGGTTCTTTTGGCTCCCATTGTCAATAATGAACTACAGTGGAGAACCCTTCACCCATATTTGTGAGTGGAAGAAGCACTCTACCTCCACTAGATCTTCAAGCTCATCCTTCTAGATATTGGTGGTGGAAAAAATGGCACTGGGCCTTGCTTGAATAATATTCTTACCATTTTCATTCCCCTTGTCAAGTTATCACTCAGATTCAGAGCATGCATCTGGTTCGAAAGCCTTCAGCTTGGCCACCAGTGATTTTTTAGCTCGAAACTCACTCGTGTTGTGAATGGAGCTCTTATGGAACTCACACCACTTTCCTGTGTCCTTCTTTGTCTTCATGGTGTTTTTATTTGCTTGCAGGTTCAACGAGTTGTCCTGCATCGCCCCTCCTTGGATTTGTCCTTTGTTTTGTAGTTTGTGGGGGCCTTGCCCTTGCTTCGGATTCGCAGATCCAAAGTCCCACTTCTTCTGTTTAACCTTCTGCTCGATCTTGACAACATATTGATAGAGGGCATTGAGCAAGGAGATGTCCAAGAACTCCATTTCATTCTGGATGTACTTATGAAAACAGTTGTGGTACTTGAGTACCAAATCTCACTTTGAATGCCTAATACCCAGCTTCGTGTGAAGGGTATGAAAACCATTTGTAAACTTTGGAACATCTTAGTCCCTTCCCTGCCACAGCATGGTCCACTTTACGTATTTATCTTCATAGCTATTGATACAGTAATATTGTTCCTTGATGGCGTCTCGAAAATAATTCCAAGTGGGTTCCACTGAAAATAGTGAGGATTCCCCCTCGTCCCTTTGCTCAAAGTATGTTTCCCATAAGTCTTTGACATGGGGGTGGCTTTTAGGATTGAAAAATTAATCTTTTCCCGGTTGGAAAATTCATGAACTGAAAAATACCCTTCCAACAGATTTAACCATCTATCTACGATGTCCACGTCTATATGGACTTCAAATATGGGAATGTCAAAGCTAACTTGTACCTTAAAAGGAGTGGCACCTCGAGAGTGGTTTCTGAATGAAGATATGTTGCATGTGGGTAGTCGTCGAAGGATCTAGGGAAATTTATTCATCATCATGTTCCTCATTTCTTGAGGACATCATGAAGCAATATTTTGAAAGGATCTCCTGCTCCCTCGTCTTTCTTTTCTTCCGCCATTGGAGGCTACTAGGGTTTTCAAGTCTGATCTTGCAAAGTTTCAACCAGATCGAGCCCGAGCTCCTTATACCCTAACCTCTTTGGGGACATGGAAAGAAAAATGAAAAAAGAGCAGACTGCTTTGATGCCACTGATCTGAACTTATGCAGGAACACAATAGAATACATATATAAACACAAACACAGAAGTGCAGTAGAAATAAAACTTCATTTCAGTAATATCAAAGAACTAAAATATGCTTACATACAGAATGGAAATAAAATAGCTCGGGCGATGGTAAGTTATCTCTGAGAAAAGATGTGGCGGATGCATGCCTATGAACTATGTTACAATGAGGCTCAAGGTCCTTTTTATTATTGAACAATAAGGGAAAACTCTAAACAACCAAAACCCTAACCCCAAGAGATGGAACTCCAAGAGATTGTGGACCCTGTTGGGGTTAGTTGGGAAGTCGACTTCCTAGGGTCGTAACTTGGTCATATTATCTCTGTTTGGTGTGTACGATACCTTATCGAAAATATATCTCCGATTTGTGGCAATGGGCCTATTGCAGACCTAAAAAAAAAAATGTTTAGGGGGTCAAAATTACTCCAGATGTTCAGGACCCGAAAAATGCTAAAAACAGTAAATGTATCTATAAATAAGGAAACTAATGGAACCAGTTGGAGGTCTAGGTGGAATAGGCGGGTGGTCATCAATATCCACCTGGATCAAGGGATGAGGAGACTCTCCTATAGATCCATAGTATGGAAACCGAGGGTAGTTCCCCATGCACGAGAATTCAACGATAGATAATAAAAATGTTTCTTTTAGAGGTCTGAGGATTATCCCTCTACATAATAATCAGATACCTCAACCTTTATCACTACTGAACAATGGGAAGGAATGCGCTTATGTGGGATAGATAGAAGGAGTGGAATTGTGTGTTACATGCATTAATTTACTTTTGGAGGATCCACATAACTGCCCATAAAAGCACCATTCATAGCCAATATTTGATCATAGCCAATTGGTTCATCGCTAGAAGGTAATTGTCTAGAATTGTTTCTACCCATGCTTCATTCATTCCATTCGAGAACACTTTCTTTCAGATACGGTTGGTACCAACCACTATGAAATATTCTTCCCACTGAGGAGCTAATGCAACATGACTCATCAATTAGAACCCATTGGCTAGAAATAAATAGGGGCCTACCTTACCTAACCTAATTTTCATTTAGTGTCTGCTACCATCTTGAATTAACCGCATGAAGTAATTCTTTGTAATCATCTTTATAAATTATAATTGGAAATATGTATTCTATGAAAATGTAAGGATTGTTTACTATATATTTACATGTGATGTAAGGATTGTTTACTATATATTTACATGTGATGTAAGGATTATTTACCAATATTTACGTGATGTATATTGGTGTTTCCCCTGTCAAATTTTATCTTGTAGGTACTAGTTACTCAGAAGTGCACCTCACTTTGGGTAAGGTGGCTCGATAGGGGACTTCACTTCTCTCGGGTATAGGAACACGAAGGCGAAGATAAAGTGAGAACTGGCCTAAAATTATTTCTTACATAACAATGCAGGATATCATGCTTGAATTGTTCAATGCACTTGCAACAAGTCAGACCAACGACCGGCCCTATTCTTCTCTCATGTTTTAGCTTGTTCATATTTGGCTCCTTTTCCTCCTTGGAGAATATGTGAGGATGGAGGATGCAGTCGATGGAATAGAAATCACATAGAAGATTAAGTCAATTAAAAGAAATTATGAGGATTTAGTCTATGAATATCTCCTGTAATTGGCTTTAAGTGAACATCTAGTTTCCAGTTCCAAGAAGATTAAGTTGGTTGAAATAAATCTAGTTCCAAGAAGAGTAAGCCAGTTGAAAGAAAGCATGAGGATTCAGTCTGTGAGTATCCCCTGGTATTTCCTTTAAGTTAGTATTTGCATCTAGTTTCCAATTCCAACGCTGGAGAAGAGGACTGATGGAATATGAAGGAAAACAAGAAAAGAAAGTGTCTGGTTCTGTAGACACTAGACCGGCATGCACACAAATATCTATTCCTCTTCTAGTTCCATAATTAGTGTTTCCGTGGTTGTAGAATAGCGTTTAATGTTTATAAAATAATACTAGCATTAGCTTCTATTTAGGAAAACAAATGAAATAAATACATTGAACAAATCTTTGTATGAAGAAAATAAGGATAGGCCAAACAAGACCATCAATTATTTTATTGGTCCTCAAAATCATTAATGAAACTGGTGAAACTGGTCGATCAATTAATCAAAGAATTCATGAGCATATTGCTGACCTCAGACATAGTAGATCTCGGTCCTCTGCCTTAGCAGAGCATGCTGAAAATAAAAATCATCACATCTATATTGAAAATGCTGAGGTTATTACGAGGATTGACAATTTCCACCACCGCAAGTTGAGGGAAGCCTTGGAAATTGAAAAGAGGCCAGTCAACGTTAACAAGGATGATGGGTGGAGTGTTAGTAGATGTTGGATTTCCGCCCCTCACTCTTAGTTGCCCTTTTTTCCTCCTCCTATGTGCTCCCTCTTGTCGTTCCCTCCCCTCTCACTCCCGATTTCTTTCTCATTGTATGTTCCTTTTGGTTTACTTTTACGATTTTTATGATTTTTATCATTATGATTTTTCTTATGAGTATCTTCCTTATTATATTATGATTTAAATTAGCTATTAAGTAAATTAAATAAAAAAAATTATTTATTTATTTTTATATTTATTATTGTTATTGTTTTTATTTAGTTATTATTATTATTATTAATATCATTATTATTATTATTATTATTGTATTTATTTTTTTAATTTTTAAACATATAATTCGAAGTATTAAAATATTAAAAATATAAAATTATATTAATACTAAATTTATTAAAAAACATTAATATTAAATTATATTAAAATTAAAATTAAAATATAATAAAATTAAATTGAAATATAATATAATATGATGAAATTTAATTTAATTTATTATTCTAGTCAAACTAGCCGTTATTTTACAACAGTTAGTTGGAGCTTTCCTTGTCTATTTAATTAGGTTTCTTGATTAGATTTCTCATCTTGTCCTGATGATGAACCACACTGCATGGTTCCAAATACGTCGACAAAATTTTTCTTACATGTAATTTTCACAGAAAAATTTCTTACACAATTTATGGATCACACAAGCCAAATTCCTAATCATTAAGATAATTTGATAGACTGAGCAATAATCCTTTTATGAACCCTTAAAAAAACTTTAAATTAATTTGGACTTATACTAATGCTAACTAATAAATTTAGTAACTATAGTCTCATGCCACACACAAGAAGGACTCACAAACAATCTTTAAAAGCTTAACATATATTATAGAGTTGCAAAAGCTTAACATATATTATAGAGTTGTTGAAAATGGATATTTGAACAAGTAATAAAAAAACAATGTTCATATCATTTAAATTATTATTATTAAACAATGTTCATATCATTTAAATTATTATTATTATTAAACAATGTTACTGAATATAAAATGGGAAGAAGTAAATTTAATTAATTAATATTTTTTTTAATTTTATTTTTTATTTTATTATTTATAAATATAAATAATTTATTAATAAAAAAATACATAAATATATATAAATTCATTAATTATTTCATAAAAGATAATTATTTCAAAAAACTCTTTTTTATATATATATATATATATATATATATATATATATATATATATATATATATAATTTACACATTTATAACTTTTCATTTTTCATATGTATTTTACTAAATTTTGATGACTATTAAACTTGTAATTTTTTTTCAAATATATCAAAATATTTTCTAAGATTAATTATAACAAAATTAAGTTATACAACTTAACCTTGTATTTTCAAGATTAACTATAATAAAATTAATAAATAGAAACTTAATTCTAATAAAAAAATATTCTTAATAAAATTAAGTATTTTTATGTGTTTCGTTTTAAGCTTCATTATGATAAGTAACTTTTATTTGGCATAGCGAAACATAGATTTTTCCCCTTCAGTTCCACTACCTTGGGCGTGTGAATTTGGAAATGGAGATGGAGATTGATGGAACAATATTTTTTTTCTCATATTCAAATTTGAAATCAAATTTGCGATTGGTTTTAATTATCGGTTAGGATACATTACTATAAAATTAGTATTTTACGTAAATTTAGTATTTTATTTAATATATTTTAATGAAGCATAGATTACATATTGGATTTGAAAAATTATCTGTGATTTTTCTTTTTTATTTCTCAATGACTTTCAAGTAGCATAACTTGCTGGAATTATGCTGGAATAAATATTTATTTATTTATTTAAAGTTATTTTCTCTTAACACCATTTTAGTGATATTTTCTCTTAACACCGATTTCAATTATGCTGGTGATGAAAATTCATTAAAAATAATGAACCAAACCCCACTTTCGTCATCTCTTGATAAGCAGCCGACAAACGCTCCTTTCCAAATAATGAAAATATTTAATTAATAATATTATATTATTACACCTCTACACTTTTTGTTTGTTTGTGAGATAAAGCATACATATTCTATTTCTTTATGGAGTAGTCTACCCAGGCAACGTTTTGGCCGGACGGCAGTTTTTTGCGAGGTCGGGCAGCTTAAATTCAGAAATCAGGTACTTGCAATGTTTGAAATTCATTTTTGAGGTTGGAAATGGATTCAGCACTACCAAAATCCACTCAGGGCACTCAAAATACTTAAGTTTAACAACTGTAAACATGATTCTGATGAAATCTTTGCGGATTTTTAAAAATCTTTGCGAGTCGGACTAGCGTTGCCTGAAGCGACCGCCCTTTCTTTATTTTGAACCTGCAATACACATACCTTTAATCATTAAACTCAGTACTCAAATTACAACATTTACTTTATTATATCTAAAACCATCCAAATACTATTATTATACCTAAAACCAATTCAACCAATTACAACATTTACCTTATTATATCTAAAACCATCCAAATACTATTATTATACCTAAAACCACCCAAATACTGTTACAGATACTTGACACCAGCTAAGTCAACTTGTAATGATTGGGATATATTTGTTTAAATGAAATCTTATCATCTTTCTTACGATAGGAGTTGTCTATAGTTAGGACAATTTTTTGGTTGAATTTGGTAAAAAAAAAATTAAAAATTATTAGTTAGAGTGTTTGAATTGCATTTTTGATAGTGGAAATGGATTCAGACTATCAAAACTTTTAAGGCACCCAAAATACTGAAGTTTAACAACTGTAAACAAAATTCTGATAAATCTTTGCTTAATTTTTTCAGAATCTTACCAAAATTTCTAAATTATTCTGTGAGTTTTTAGGCTACGGCTCTTACAATATATTAAATAATCGACGGCAATACCATCGACCTGTATCACAGCAGTGAAAAATTCAAACCTGATTTTGTCCATTATGGTAATGAGTACCAATAAGAACTACATTGCGGGCGCGGTATATTATAAAGCTCCTCCGTTGAGGTGGAGCAGATATTAAAGTTGGGGTTTTGAACAAACTATTTGGAATCATCAAGTAGCTTTTTTTCTACCCCTTTTTTCTACCAGTGTGAGGTATCTAGGGCTGAGTAAGGTTTTCCAGGTCAGTATATGAACTAAGGGTTGAGGCATCATCAAGTAGGTTTTTTCTACCAGTGTGAGGGGTCAAGGGCTGAGTAAGGTTTTCCAGGTCAGTATATGAACTAAGGGTTGAGGCAGGGTCTTTCTCTTGGCAGACCAAGGGTTGAGCAGGGTTTCCAAACAGACTTGGTTAGAAATTTGGCTAAATCTAATAGGCTAAATGGGAGATAATTCTAAAAATAATTCTTGGTTTTTCGACTATAATTCTTGGTTTTCCCAAATAATTATTTTGGGGAGATAATTCTAAAAATAATTCTTGGTTTTCCGATTATAATTCTTGGTTTATGGGTATTTTTATGTGACTGATTGCTTCTATATGATTATTGTGTTCACATCACATGTATAGCAGATAGGCTGGCTAACACAATGAAGACAAGGTCGAATCCTACGAAGCGCAGAGTCATGAATGGGAATGGGCTATGGCTGTTATGGAATCTGATTTTGTTTGTTTCACGACAATAGAATAGAGGTAAAAAGTTGAAGTACGGAAGGTTATTCCATTTTAACACCCGTTGACATCATACAGCAATATGAAAGGTTTTTATGGTTCTGTGGTACACGTCAATGTGGACTCTGAGTCTATGACGTTGCCCGATGGATTTTGTTCATCCATCATTCCACGCGAACTTTAAAGGTACGAAAGGTTACTCGATTTTAACACCGAGTGCGGTCATAACAGGAATATGGAAGTTACAAATTATTAAAAAAATTTACAGAATAATTTGTAATTGGTAAAAATTTATCAGAATTTTGTTTATAGTTGTTAAATTTTAATATTTTGAATGGTTTAAAAGTTTTTGATAGTGCTGAATTTATTTCCATTATCAAAAATGTAATTCAAACACTCCAATTAACTAATTTTTTTAATTTTTTTACTAAATTCCCAAAAAAAAAACAGCCAATTACTCAATGGATTGTGTTCATCCATTATCCAACGCGAGAGCTTATCAAGGGGCGTGCATTTCAGGTCACCTCGCAGTACCATTAACTTTTGAACGGAGAAATCCTATTGATACAGCAACCGATAATATGGGGTTATATGGAGCTTTTTAAGGGCACTATTTTTCTATAACCAAACGCAAACTCTATAATACTTTATAAAAACGGTGGCGTTTAAGTTGGTAGAAGAATGCATTCTTTTGCAGCGTCAATTCCACGGGACCATACACAATTCAAAATATAATTTAAATTCCTGAGAATCTTAACAAAACATGAGTTCCAAGTAGCGTCATAAGTGGCCAATCTTACATGGATACCTAAATTACAAAAAATTTGATTATACAGGTTAGGGATGATAGTCATTATTACTTGACCACTAGGGCATTAGGTCTATAGATTTTCATTTAATTAACTGATTCTTCTCTTTCCCAAAATAAGTTTTGGTGTAACAGGGAGTAGAGGAGTTACAGATGAAAAGGAAGGTGGATTTATATTAGTAAATTTATAGAAAGATTTTGGTGAATCTCACTTCAAAATGGATGACAATCATGATAGAAAGAGCACAGAGATGCTGATGAATCTCACTGTGCACATTCACAAGAGGATAGTGATTTAGTGTATTTAGCAATAAATCTGGCTGATGATAGTGAAGCTTCCATTAGAGCAGCAGGTGGTATGGTAAATACAACAATTAAATTTGTCTATGTTTGCTTTTATGAAGAAGAGTTAACCAGAGATGAGTGGTTGCACATGATGCAACAGAAAAATATCATAGATATGATGATATTTGGTGAGAGAATCCCACTTGTGTTTCAAAATCAAGTGGAAGACAACTTGTTTGCAGCACTAGAAGTTAGTAAATAAGTGGAAGAGACAGAATCAAAGAAGCAGAAACAACAAAACTGCAGATGTTTTTAAACTTAACATTGATTTTGAGTGTGCAAGTAAACAGGATGATCATGAAGAAGTATTAAAGTTCCTTGATGAAGTCTACATAGAAGTTGCATCACTGAATGTTGAAGACAGCATGGACGCTGTAGAAAATGACAATGTTAATAAAATTTTCATATATTGGAGTCCTCAATAGAAAAAATTCTATTTTTCACTTATTTTGAAGCAAAAGATTGATGATGAAAATCGCACTATAGAAGATGCCGTGTGGCTACAGTCCACATACAAGTTGATTTTTGAACAAGTAGAGGATATGTATATACAGATGGAAGAGTTGCAATAACAAATGAGCAAACTCAAATTTGAAGTCTACAACAAAAAAACAAAGTTGAAGCAATCAAGTAGAGGATATGTATATACAGATGGAAGAGTTGCAATAACAAATGAGCAAACTCAAATTTGAAGTCTACAACAAAAAAACAAAGTTGAAGCAATTCAGATGATAAATAATCCAGCCCAAGTACTAAATATGTCAGTTTTTTTTTTTTTTTTGAGTAATTCTAAGCCTAGCTGAGACTTAGACCATCAGACATCTTAATTTAAATTTTTGTAATTATAATTAAGAGAGAATGTTGAAAAAATAATTCCAACCGCAAATTCAAATTTACTAGATGTCATAATTTTCAATCAAAGGTGTCATAATCGCTTAAGTTCAATTCAATTCACTCAAATCACTTATTACTTTCAATCTTTAACAATATGAAAGGGTTTTAAAATACGATGTTGTGACTTACATTTTATGTTTGAGATGTAGACGTCAATGTGAAGTCTAAGTCTATGACATTGGTCGATGAATTTTGTTCATCCATCATTCGACACGAACTTTTGAAGGTACACACGATTACTTAATTTTAACACTAATTGAGGTCATAAGAGCAATATGAAAGTTCGAAAGTACAATGCTTCCATTTACTCAGTGTGAAACAGGTCTGGAATTTCAAATTCGTTCTGTTTGTGAACTCAGGGCAGTTACTTGTTTTTCATGCTCATCATTTTAAGCTTTATATAAATTATTTTTTTAATAAGAAAGTAACAATTTTAGATATTTAAATTTAATAATATTAATAGATTCGACAGAGAATAAAAAATTAATTAAATATAATAAATATAGTACAATATCTATTAATAAAAAATTAAATTTGAATCAATATACATATTTACAATCCTGAGATGACTCCTTGGCAATACTTTGTCCGGCTAGAGATGAGATTGTTTTATCCAAAATCAACCAACATATTTACACTCACACTTAACTATTATAATTTATGAAAAGTAAATTTCAAATTTACCATTTAAATTTGTATTAATAATAAAATAATTTTAAATAAAAAAAGGAAAAACCACATCATTTCAGATATGGTGTGAATTGTTATCTGATGTATTTAATATTTGACATCGGAGTTTTTGAACAGTATGTATTTCGAGTCCCTAGAATGTGGTCCAATAATTAGATATGGAGATTTGGTCCCACAAATCTTGTGATCCAATTCCAACCAAAAATATATATGAAGCACAATTTCTTCAATTAAAAAAAATATACATATTTTCAAACACTTCACATTACCAAATTCTATTGATACAATAATTGATATCAGAGGTATTCAAGCTTTTTTCTAGTAATATTTTTCTATAACCAAAAGAAAACCTTATATTGCTTTAAAAATGGTTGTGTTTAAGTTAGTAGAATAATGCATTCTTTTGCGGAGTGAGATTCCACAGGACTATACACAAATCAAAAAATACATTTAATTTTTTTTAGAATCTTAACAAAACATGAGATCCACTTATGTTGAGGCTCAGAGGTGGCCAATGTTGCATAGGTGCCTAACATATAAAAACATTGATTATGCATATTAAGGATGAAAGGAGGGAAATGGATTAAATGGAGGAAATGGAGGCAGTGGAAAGTCACCATCCTCACCCTCATCATCATCATCCTCTACTTCATTTTCAGTACTTCAATCACACAAGTCAAATAACACTGGTAGAAGTTTTTTTTTTTAACTGGATGTTAAGTTTGAATTGCCAATGTTTAATGGTGAATTCAATGCAGAAAGGCTTGATAATTGGATTACGAAATTGGAGGTCTATTTGAGAATCCAGAACCTTCAAGATGATGATACCAAAATCCAATTATTCTTATTAAGAATGGAGGGTGCATCACTTGTTTGGTGGGAATCCAAGACAAAGGAGGAGATCAAGAAGCATGGTAAGATTATTCTATCATGGAATAATTTCATTACTGCAATAAAACTTTAGTTTTATCCATTAGCTCACATGTAGAAAGCCATAATGAACTGGAAAAACTTTAGACAATTGAAGGGACAGAATGTGCAAGAATACACTCAATAATTTAGGAGAAGAGCTCTCTTATTAGGGGTAGATTTGCAAAGCCAAGATAATTTTCTCAAGTACATAAGAGACTTACATAGCTACCTAAAACATACTATCCTCATGTTTAACATCACAAGTCTAGATCAAGTATGTGTTCGGGCCACACATCTAGAAGCTAGAGGGAAAAACATTTTTGAAGAAGGTAGGAAGAAACCTTTTAAGGGGAAAAACAAAGAGAAGACCTCAAAAGGCAAAAGCAAGAAAAATGCATCTATTAAGAAAGAGGGAGAAAAAGTGGTTTGTAAACATTGTTCAAAAGAAGACCATGATGAAAATCATTGTTGGAAATTACATCCTGAAAAGAAGCCCAAGTACTACAACAACAAAGGGAAACAAAAAACTACAGCTACAACTCAAAACGACTTAAGAGAGGATTCAGGTGATGAATCTAAAATTACAGCCATGGAATTGAAGAACATGAAGGGGAAAGAAATTGAAACTAAACCTAGTACTAGTACATCAAACTGTCACATACATGCTCGAAATGAAGAAGAGAGAATTGAACTGTTTCATGTGAGGGTCATATCCAAACATACTAAGATTGACACATTGTTTGACAGTGGGTCACAAGCAAACTTAATCTTTGAAGACTTGGTCAAGAAACTTAATCTTGAGACCATACCACATCAAAAACCATATCCACTTGGTTGGATTTGTAAGGATGCAAATTTATAGGTTTCAAAGAAGTGTATATTGTGGTTTGCAATAACTGCACATTTTGTTAACACAATTGAATTAGATGTGGTTCCGCTTGACATAACATGTATTGTGCTGGGGAGTCCTTACTTTTATGATAGGAAAGCGATCTTCCCTCGCCATGAAAACAAATACCATTTATTCAAATATGGCAAGGATTACATTGTTAGAGCACATCACAAGAATACAAATATTTCTATGGTAAATGCTAGACACGTAAAGAGGCTAGTAAATTCAAGTAATAATTTTGTTCTTCTAATGATTAAGCCTAAAGATGATGCTAATCATGAATCATTTGAGGGTTGTGATCCTAAGTTGAAATCAGATTTATATGATGTAGTTGATGCACATCATGAGATGTTTCAGGAGCCAACAAGCATTAGGGGAATTTTGAGGTCTAAAATGGGTCTCCTAAGGAAATTATAAAATAATAGTGGAAATAATAAAATAAGATTTGATTACATCATCAAATTTTAGAGGGAAAAAAATCTACATTTTTAACTCGTATTTTCAACTTATCTCCCAAATTTTTTACTCGAATTTTGATCAGGAGTACTTATTGTATGAAAAATTTAATTCCTCATCCAAGGAATACTCATGTTTCATACTTTTGATGGATCCTGCTACAAGAAAAATGAGAAATACATGAAAGACGTGATTGCAATCACGTTTTTTCATATATTTCTCATTTTTTGTATAGCAATGTCCATCAAAAGTATGCAATATGGGTGCTCCTTGGATGAGGAATTAAATTTTTTATCCAACGAGTACTCTGGCTCTAAATTTGAGTAAAAAATTTGGGAGATAAGTTGAAAATACGAGTTGAAAAAGGAGTAAATTTATTATTTTATTATTTTTTAATATTTCCACCCTTTTACTTAAAAATTGGTTTATAATCCCCCATGAATGACATCATCATATTGAATCCTATTGGTTCTTATATAGCTTATTTTGGTTGTACATTTTTCTTAGGAGGCCCATTTTAGACCTCAAAATTCCCCTAATGATTGCCTCCAAAAAGGGAGATTCAACATGAGATTCAGTTGTAGCAAGATTGTCCTCTTCCAAACATCGACATGTATCGCATGTTGATAATGGAGAATGCTGAAATAAAAAGGCAAATCAAGGAGATGTTGGACAAGGGGATCATAAGGCCAAGCACTTCGCCATGCGGTTTACCCATATTCTTGATTCTGAAGAAAGATGGAACTTGGCGCATGTGTGTAGACTTCATAGCCTTGAACAAGATAACGGTAAAGAATAGATACCCACTCCCAAGGAAAGATGATTTTCTTGATCAGCTGAAAGAAGAAAAGTTTTTCACTAAGTTAGATTTACGAATTGGATATCATCAAGTAAGAATTGTAGAAAGTGATGTATGGAAGGTTACATCCAAAACCAAACAAGCACTCTTTGAGTGGTTGGTTATGCCATTTGGTTTGTGCAATGCATCAGAAACTTTCAGTGTGTGTTATGGATAGTGTTTTGCATCCATTTCTTGATGAATTTGTGATTGTGTACTTAGATGACATATTGATTTTCAGCAAAACAAGAGAAGAACATGTCTTGCATGTGAATAGGGTGCTTGATGTTTTGAAGAAAGAGAAATCGTTTCTCAAGATGTCAAAGTGTGAGTTTGGAAAGACTTCTTTGGTTTATTTAGGACACATTGTAGGAGGAGGCGAATCGAGAATTGATCCCTCTAAAGTGGAAGCCATTGTGAATTGGCCCACTCCCAAAACAGTAACCGAGGTAAGAATTTTCTTAGGTGCAACTCAGTATTGGAGAAAATTTATTGTTAAATTTTTTTCCATCGCAGCTCTTATGCATGTAGTGACAAGTGTGAAGAAAGGCTTCCAATGGGGAGGAAAACAACAACAAGATTTCGAAGCTTTAAAAGACAAGATCAATTCAGATCCAGTCCTTGCATTACCAAATTTGAGACAGCCATTTGAGATACAAATTGATGCTATTGATTATACCATGGGCGCAGTTCTTTTGCAGCATGGTAAGCCTATCGCTTTTCATTCTGAAACATTCAATGGTGTTGTAACTAATTATCCTACATATGACAAAGAACTATATGCGTTGTTACAAAGTGTCAAGTAGTGGAAACACTACTTGATGGGTAAAAAGGTGATTATACATATCGATCACCAACCATTATAGTACTTGCAGTCGCAAACAAAATTGCAGCAATCACGACGTTTCAGGTGGATGGGTTTTCTTCAACAGTTTCACTTGTTTATAAGGTACAAGAAAGGTATTTTCAATAAATTTGCCGATATGCTTTCAAGACCAATTATAAGTGCTTCTAATTTACTCAAAATTGATTCTATTGTACATGAGAGTTACATAGAACAATATGCACATGATGTTGCTTTTCAAGATGTGTATTCTTTTTTGAGTGAAGGGAATCAAGTTGAAGAAAATGATTATCACATGCATAAAAAAAAATTGTTTCATTTGGGAAAACTGTGTTTACCACAAGAAGAGAGGCTAAGTGTCATGAGAGAAGCTCATTCATCTCTTATTGCTCGACACTTTGGGGTAAGAAAAATAATGGCGCATCTACAGAGGTATTGCTATTGGCATCACATGATAGATAGTGTGTCGCATTTTAGAAGAGGTTGTTCTATGTGTGCAACAAGAAAGCCTAGCAATAGGGAGCTTGGGTTGTACACGCCACTACCGGTACCATCAAGGCCATGGGAGAGTGTCTCCATGGACTTTTTTGGAGGTCTACCTATGTCAAGAAAATAGCATGATTATCTTTATGTAGTTGCGGATAGATTTAGTAAAATGTGTATACTTATGCCATGTAAGAAAACCATTACAGCTGAACAAAATGTAGAACTTTATTTTCAACATGTATGGGTTCATTATGGATTGCCTACTTCTATTGTTAGTGACAGGGATTTCAGGTTCATTGGGAATTTTTGGTTCAATCTTTGGAGTATGATGGACACAAAGTTGAAAAAGAGTACTTCTTTTCATCCGCAAACTGATTACCAAACCGAGGTGGTGAACAGAACTATTGCGCATCTATTGAGAGGATATTGCAGCAAACATCCCAAGTTGTGGGATGAGAAACTGCATTACATTCAGCACGCTTACAACCGGGAAAAACACTCTTCTACAAATACATCACCTTTTGAAGTATGCTTTGGGTATTTGCCAAAATCGCCATTAGACTTCATCTTTGAGAAGGATCTTGCAATTGATGGGAATATTGATATTAACAAGGCTCAAAAGTTCATTGAGAAAATTCAGATTATACATCAACAAGTTCAAGATCAGCTTGAGAAAAGTCAGAGAAAATACAAGGAAAGGCATGACAAACATATAATTGATCGCAAGTTTCAAGAAGGAGATGAGTTATGCTTGCACATAAGCAAAGAAAGGATGCAAGGGGAATGTAAAAATATCAAACCCATTCGCTATGGTCCATTCAAGGTCATAAAGCAAGTTGGTAAAAATGCATTTCAACTTAACTTGCCTTCATATATGAAAATGTATTCAGTTGTTAATGTTGAAAACTTATGTTTGTATGAGCCACCTTTGATCAATGATCAAGGAAGTGATGTTCAACTACCTTCTATTGAATATTTATCACCATAATTTCTGGATGAGCTCAAGGAAGATACAATTCTTGACAGGAGGACAAGAGCATCCAAGAGGGGCACTGTTGACTACCTTTGAGTTGGGCTCAAAGGTAGTAAGCCAAGCAAGGCAAAGTGGATGGAGGTTGGAAAGGTGAGAGAGTTGTACCCTCATCTACTGAACAGGTAATCAAGTCTTTTGGGGTCCAAAAGCTTCCCAATGGGGAGGTGTGACTAGGAGTTCATAATTTTTTCTCAAAATTGATAGTTACAGGATATGGTTGAAACCATGGTGGTTGCGTAGATATCGTCTTATTGATTCTGGTGCCATGAATGGTTCAAAAAACCGATGTCGTATGAGGGAGATATCGCATTTTGATCGATTTCCCAAACAACTAAATTTTACGACAGGTTTGACTGGGATGCCTAGTCAAAATGAGGGTGCACAGTCAGCAAAAAAGGAATATTCTGAATAATATTCCTTTTCTCAGATCCATTCAGAGGCTGACAAGTGTTGCATTGTGTTTGGTTGATGGATTGTACGTTATATGGTGGACCAATTATAGGGTGACACATGGCCAGCCTAGAGGCCTCCACGTGTCCCCTAAGCAGTAGTGTAAAATTTAAGCAGAGGTCCGCAAGGTTCGACCCCGCGACCTCCATTTGTGCACAAAGACCTCCACCAATCGAGCTACACATGAGTCTTAACCATACTATGGCACGAGTAATATTTAAAGTTTAATAAGATTGCATGCAAGGGTTGGGGACAGCCGGTGGTCCCAACCCACCAGCGGCCCCACAATGTGGTCACATGTCTTTGCATCTCACCACAAAAAAAACGTAACACCGACAGCAAAGTACGCAACCATTTCATTTAAAACATGTCATGTGATAACTCACCGCGTGGGGTAAGCACTGACAGTTATGTTAACGTGTTTAACTCTAGTTTCAAACCATCACCCACAGTTCCCGCATGGAGTTCCACTCCAAAATTTAATGCAACCATGGTTTTAGGGGTTGGCATGTGGCCACCCCCTACACATAACAGTTATCTTAACGGTTAGCACTAGCGGGGAAGTTAGTGCGCCCTTAATTTGTGGGTTTTGGCCAGAAATAACTCCAGTTAAGTGGTTTTCACTAAAGTCAGTGGAGTTTTTCTAGGATTTATTGGGCAAATGACTTGGGATGTCAATTTCCTCCCAAATGGAATGAATGAGGAGTCTATCTAGACTAATTGGAGCATTTTGGAGCCATTGGTGCAGATAAAACATCCATTAGAGGCCTGTAAACACGTATTTGCAAAATTTTGAGCATAATGAAAGATGGACATGCCATTGGGAGCTGGACCAGCAGATGTAACCCAAGAGGGGCGAACTGCTTCATCATGCCTGTTGTGTAAATTTTATGTGTGGTTTTATTTCTCTGTTATACACTATTGTTTAGTGTTATTTTCTCTTATTTCATGCTGCTAATTCACTAAAATCACTTATATTTCATGGTTAAAATTCCCAATCCTTAAGCAAACTATGGAGACAAGTATGCACATGTTTTATAACTGAAAAAACACTTATCACAACAAACTAATACAGTCCTTTCAGATCACTAGGGTTCTCTGTATTTTTTGGGACATTGTTAACATAGATTTATGGAGGAAAAATGGTAAGTTCATAGGTTTAGAGCCCAAAATGTGAGCTAGAAACCTCATCTGGTATTGATGCACAGTGGAAAACCTACCCTCACAGGTAATATAATGTCGCACAGTGGTAATAACATCCTTCCACTCAGGCCTAAAATAATAAATGTGAACAGTAGGGGTCCAATCTATATTTTCATGCTCAGGTTTTAGATATGGATTTAAATAATCTTTAAGCATAGTTTTCCTCTTGTACCAGGACTCACCTATAGCTGATGTTTGGGTAGCTCTTGCAATGATAGTCTCTGTGATCCTGAAGGTCCGAGACCCCAGCTTGACATTCTCTTCATTGAAAGTCTTTGCAAATGCCTAAGCCACTGCAACATTTTCTCCTAAAAATTTCTTTAAAAACCGATACCACCCTGCTTCTTGGAACTGTGGCTTTGCACGATGATTAACGAAACGAGTATTGGTTGGTTCTGAATGGTTAACCTTACCACCCTTACCCATTCTGTTAACAAATAACTTAACCACTAGTGCACACCTATAAAAAAAGGAACAACAACCCTCCATGAAGCCCTAACTATTGGCACGAGGTAACAAACTGCTTTTTGGAGGATAGAAAACTATTTTTTGTAATTTTCACAAAGGTAAAAGGAAATAGAGCTCTGAATGCCCTAAATCACGGTGAGAGAGATTGAAACGAAATCAAAACGATTTAAATCCTGGTGCCAACTCATTCCACCCAACATTTCACTCCATCACATTATTAACTAATAGATACTCTTACCTCAACCTTAATACATTTCACTTTAATGAGTAGCATTAGATTTGACTAGTCTTAGCAAATAAAATAACTAGCCTCATTTTGATGAATCCTCCAATTAGAAATAGCCACCTTTTTAGAAGAGTAATACCTCTTGTTTTAGTAGACCTTCAATATTCAAAGAGCAGTGTATTTTCACCTGAGTAATGCCTCTTTTACCTCCTTGTAAAAATTTTGCACGAAATAGCTATTTTTTTGAAAAACTAGGTAGCTATTTCTATGTTTCTCGTAAAACCATATCTTCTGAAGAAAATAGTTGTCTTTCTAGGAAAGTTAGCTATTCATGTGTTATTCCTAAAACAACTGATGACTCTAACGTTTTTTCCTTAGCCTTGGATAGAAAATATCATGGTGAATAAATAAGACTTCTCAAGTTAAACCCGTGACCTTAACTACTCAAAGAATTTAAAAGACTTATTAAAATAAAATTTACCCTAATAACTCTATGACACAAACAAACTATTGGACTCATAATTCTTTTGGATTTTGTTTTAAAAAAAATGATAAAAACAAATACACATTTAAATGCTCTAGGGCCTTCAACCATAGGTTAGGAGACAAGAGCGGATCAAAGAGGCAACTTAGAATGATGACCAAACTTTGAAAAATTGGAGTGCGAACATGCAGCATGCTAGGATAAGCATGGAAAATGGAAAGACGCTAGAAGCAAGGTTTCTTATGGGGTCCATGTGTGGTCTATGGATGTTTAGTACTATTGTTGTGTATATGTTGTGCATGTTGTATATTCAGTAATTGTACCAATGGTGATTTGTACATGTAACATATATAGTATTTTGTATATATGATAGTGTATGCATATTGTATTTATGGCATTGTGTGTATACTGCATATGCTATGCTAGGTATAGATGGTGCTATGTACATGTTGGATATGTGGTGTTGTGTACATATCATATTATGCGCATGTTGGATATGTGGTGTTGTGTGCAGGTGGTTCCGTGTACATGTCGTGCATGTGGTGTTGTGTACATGTCATGCATGTGGTGTTCTATACCTGTGGTATTGTGTACAAATTGTACAGGTAATGCGGTGTGCATTTGGCATTGTGTACACATTGTGCAGGAAGTGTCATGTATAGGTGGTATTGTGTTCGTGTTGTGCATATGGTACTGGTATACATGTGATATTTTGTGCATGTTGTACATTTCGTGTTGCGGGAATGTGGTACCATATATGTGCATGGTGTAATCGTGGAATCGTGACATGTGTATTTGTTGTGTTATACTTTGTATATGTATAATTATATGTATTGTACACTGGGTGTAGGTGTATGTGTTGTATTCCAGTGTAGGAATATGTATTGTGTTGTTTTTTACAGTGGGCATAGGTGTATTTGTATGTACATGTATCATGTTGTACACTAGGTGTAGGTGTATGTATTGTGTTGTGTTGTACACCAGATGTGGGTATATGTATTGTGTGGCATTGTATGCCTTCTGTGTATGGACGTGTTGTACACTATGTGTTTGTGTACATGAGTAAAGAGAAGCAAAGGGATTGGGTTCTTGTTGGGTGTGGAAACTGATCCCATGTGTGAGTACAAAAATACCAAAGGCAGAAGTAAGGACCGATGAAGGAAATTTTTCGATATTTTATTTAAGTTTTATTATGCATGTGATATGTGATTCTGACTTATGATGGTTACATGTGATTTATGATTATGGTTTATGGTGATTTCATGTGATTAATGATTTTAACTTATAATGGTTTTGTTTTTATCTAAACATATGTGATATGATGTACATGATGATTTGACCAAATAGCTAGTTTGACCTGTGTGGCAGGAAGTGAACAAGATTGCAAGTGTACCTTGTTAATGAGCTACCGATGAGGTATGATGTAAATTTATTTCAATTTATTTTGAATCTAATGGAAATTATGTGCTTGGTATAGGAAAGCATGTAAATGCCCAGTTGGGTGGTTGAAGTTGATTGCAAGCCTTAGAAAAAATAGAAAAAGGAATTGAAACATGCAACAGTATGCTGGAAAAGTACTTACAGAGTAGATCCATTGTGGGTGGCACACTAGTACCCAATAGTGTCCACTAATTTCCATGAGAATTTTATGACCGTTATTATGGTTTTGAGGCAGGTATATGCCTTGGTTTTGTATCTCTCGATGCGAGGAAGCCTTGCCAAGGGATGGATCACCCAGGATAGGGGATGTTGGGGAACTTGGAAGGTGAGTGACTACATGGAAGTGGATTACTGGATTTCCTGAGGGACTGTGTAGCAGAGAAGGGAAGGTCAGGGATGGGTTTGTTTTGGTCATTAGTATTTCTAGATGGAATCAGATGCACATTAGGAGTGTTCCCTGGAAAAATGAGCATATAACTAGTCACTCAGGGTACATTAGTGCAGGATTGTAGCATTCGACATTGGATGCAGCTTTGACTTGACAGTGGATTCTGGACTTCCGAGAAAGGAGGTGAATCCTGGTATTACTTTGAGGGTGGAGGTGCGAGCCTCTAGATTCCCTTGTTGCTAATATGGGCATCGTATCCTTTTATTTGTTGATTGATAAAAATTTTATATGTGTATATTGTTGTAAATATTGTAATGAGGTGTGTTATAAAGCTCCAATACAATGTATGATTGTCGTGATGTTTTTTATTTTCAGTAGGTTATTCATTATAAGGTGTGATGAGGTGTGTTATAAAGCTCCTCCCTTGGTGACTTGACTCAAGGGCCAAGTGATATGAGAGAATCCCAACACGAACCTCCAGTAGAAATTAGCAAGACCCAGAAAGCTGCGAAGCTCTGTTATAGTGGTTGGGGCTGGCCAATCTCGAATGACTTGGATCTTGGCTGGATCCACATGCACCCCCCTTTCATCAATAATGTATCCCAGATATTGAACCTGGGTCATGCCAAAAGTGCACTTCTCCAAATTGGCATACAACTTGTGTTGCCGCAGTGTTTGGAGGACTTGTTGGATGTGGTGAAGTTGCTCTTCCCAAGTCTAGCTGAAGATCAGAATGTCATCCAAGTACACCACTACAAATGAGTTGGTGAATGGCCACAATATGCCATCCATCATCCTCATGAAGGTTGCAGGAGCATTCGTCAACCCGAAATGCATGACCAGCCATTCAAAAAGGCCTTCCTTGGCTTTGAAGGCAGTCTTCCACACATCGGAGGGTTCAATCGGTACCTGGTGATACCTCAAATTCAAGTCAATCTTGCTGAAATATTTTGCACCTTTGAGTTGGTCCAGAAGGTCATCAATCTATGGGATCAGGTACCTATTCCAGACAGTGATCTTTTTCAGTGCTCGATAGTCAATACAGAGTCTCCACGTCCCATCCTTCTTCTGTACCAACACGATTGGGCTCCCACAGGGCGATGAACTTGGTTGGATGTGACCTTTCTACAGCAACTCCTGAATCTGCCTCTTGATTTCATCGTTCTCCAGAACAGAGCGTCGATAGATCAATCCATTAGGTAGCGGCGCACCTGGGGTCAGATCAATCGGGTGCTTGACCTGAAAATGCAGAGGAACCCCTGTGGGTGAGGTGAAGATGTCCCCATACTCCTCCACAACCTTATCCATTTATTGTTTTCATGTAGAGGAGCCCTGTCTGGAGGTCATGGCCACCGTCTTCTTCTTGCCCTGGGGGTGGATCATCAGGAAAACGAATTTCCTGGTTTGGGAAATGATCTTACTGCATTTCTTTGCAGTAACCAAAGAGATAGCAGCAGGAGGTGGTACCTCTGGTATCCTGTACAACTTATTTCCCAAAGTAACAATAACAGTGTGAGGCCAAGACTCATACACATCATGACGCTTCCACAAGTATGGTTGTCCTAATTATACATCAGAAACATCAATAGGAGAAACTTCACATAATACCTCATTTGTGAAGGGCTTGATGCTATAGGGAAGGCGGCACTGCTGGCTGACACGGAGATCTCGTCCTTAGTGAAGCCACCTAATGGTGTATGGATGTGGGTGAGCTGTGGTCGGAAAGCCCACCTGCTTCACGGCGTCTGCCGAAATGAGGTTCTTTTGGCTCCCATTGTCGACAATGAACTATATCGGGGAGCCCTTTACCCACATTTGGGAGTGGAAGAGACGTTCCTCCTCCTCTGAATCTTCCAATTCCTCCTTCTGGATCTTCGTAGTGGCAACAGTGGAATTGGGCTCTGCATCAATAATATGTTTCCCTTTGTCATTCCCCTTGTCAGGTTCTGATTCAGAGTCGAAGCATGCATCTGACTCAAAAGCCCGCATCTCGGCCACCAGCGACTGCTTGGCCCGAAACTCACTTGTGTTGTGAGTGGAGCTCTTATGGAACTCACACCACTTTCCCATGTCCTTCTTTGGCTTTGTGGTGTTGTTATTTGCTTGTGGCTTCGACAAGTTGTCTTGATTCGCCATGCCTTGGCTCTGTCCTTTGTTTTGAAGTTTGGGAGCACCTTTCCCTTGCTTTTGATTAGCAGATCCAAAGTCTCACTTCTTCTGTTTGAATTTCTGCTCAATCTTCGTAGCATACCGGTATGCCGTACCAAGCGAGGAGATGTCGAGGAACTCCATTTCCTCCTGAATGTATCTGTGCAGACAACCGCGATACTTTAGCACCAGATGTTTCTTTGAATCTTTGATACCCAACTTGGTGTGCAGGGTATGGAACAGATTCATCAGCTCATGCACATCTTGATCCCTTTGTTGTCGCAGCGTGGTCCATTGTACGTACTTGTCCTCATAGCTCCCCACGGGATAGTACTGTTCCTTGATGGCGTCTCGGAAAGAATTCCAAGTTGGTACGGCCGAGAACAGAGAGGGTTCTGTCTGGTCCTTATTCTCACAGTAGGTTTCCCACCAGTCCTTAACATGGGGGGTAGCTTTAAGGAGTGCAAAAATAATCTTCTCCCGGTCTGAAAAGTCATGAACAGAGAAATATCCTTCTAATAGATTCAACCATCTATCTACGGCATCTGCGTCTATTTGAGCCTCAAATATGGGAATGTCAAAATTTACTTGTACCTTAAAGGGAGTCGCAACTCCAGAGTGGCTACTGGATGCAGATGCGCCGCCGGTGGGCAGCCGTTGAAGCATCTGAGCAAAGCTATCCATCATCGCGTTCCTTTATTTTTCGAGGGCCTCCTCGAGCAATATTTTGATAGGATCTCCTGCTCCCTCATCTTTCTTTTCGTCCCCCATGGGCGTCCGTCGAGGTTTGCGAGGCTGATCTTGCAAAGGTTCCACCAGATCAAGCCCTAGCTCCTTATACCCCGACCTCGTTGGGGACATGCAAAAAAGGATCGAGAAAAAGCAGACCGCTCTGATACCACTGATCCGGATTTATGCAGGAACGCAACAGAATAAACACATAACCATAAATACAGAGATGCAGCGGAAATAACACTTCATTTCATTAATATCAAAGAACTGAAATTTGCTTACAGACCGAATGGAAATAAAACTAGCTAGGGCACTGGTAGCTATCTCTGAGAAGAGATGTGGCGGCTACAGGCCTCTGAACTGCTTTACAATGAGGCGCGAGGGCCTATTTATTATTGAGAAACAATGGAGAACCCTAAACATCCAAAAAACCTAACCCTAGGAGATGAAGCGCCAAAACTATGGGCCCCGTTTGGGTAAATTGGTGTTTCAACTTCCCAGGGACGTAACTTTGGCATACTATCTTCATTTGACATACATGATACATCATTAGAAAGATCTATCCGAGGACTACAACTTTCGCCATGAATATCTATTCCAAAACAAAATGATATTTGCTGGAGGTGCGATGCCCAAAAAACGTCGTTTAGAGCCTCAAAACGGCTCCGGAAGTTTAGGACCCGAAAAGCTACTAAAAATAGTAATTTGTGCCGAAACTGAAAAACTGAAAGAGATAATGGTGGGGCCCCAAGTGGAATATGTGGGTGGCCACCAGTATCCACCTGGATCACACACACACTTAGTCACTTAGAGTTTTCTGGGAGCAATTGTGCATTGGATCGAGAAAGGAAAAGCAAGAAAGGAAGAGCATGATCAAGCAACTAAACGAGATTCTTTGTAGGTACCAATTTTCATATGTGATTTCCTTGATATATCTAGCATGCATGGTATTTCATGTGGTTTCTTGTTTTCTTGGCATGGGTTTTGCCAAGTGTGACCATGTTTTCAACCTAGCCTTGCCATTTATGTATAGCTTTGATGATATGGGTTTCTCATACATCGATTGAGCTAGATGGTCGGATTGGATTCAAAGTTGATTGGGGTGGATCTCTGAAATGAAAAACCCATGGCCTAGTGGTCCGTGAACCAGACTGTGGATCACAGTAAAGCCACTAGATTAGTAACCCCTGAACCAGACTATAGGTTGCGGCAAAGCCATATTGTGTGCCTCGGTGAGCCTAGGAATCCTTGCCGGTGAATGTCAGGATATACGGTAAAGCCAAGTGGTGGATTTATCTCTTTTGAGCCTATTAGACTCAGGATGGGATGTACATTAAAGCTTGGAGATATGGCCTCAGTGTAGGGCCTAGTGACCCCTTGATTGGACTATGGGTTACGTTAAAGCTCGAGAGACTAGGAGGAACTCAAATTCCTCACAGTGTAGGCGGAGAAATCTGATAACATCCATGCTTGTTTGGTTCCTTTTCGGTTGGTTATGAGTCCCACATTCATGCTTGGAATATGGCATGGGGGTGATTTTTTGAAGAGATATTTGGCTTAGCCAATTTATGGTCGGGTGGAATCTGGAAGTCCCATCTCCAGTTGTTTCTTACACTCATTAATGAGAAGCTCATTCCTTTGTTATTTGACGTATAATTTCTTTGGTTATTATGTGTATTCTATTGTTGTTGTATCCATGGTATTTGTGTTGTTATTATGATGGTTATAAGCTTGTATTTTTTCAGTGATGATGTATGGATATATCCATGTTTTTACTTGTAAATGAATGCACAATGTGTCTATGGTAAATTAGATGGTATTGCAATTTATGATGTAAGGGATAAATTCTTCTTAGCAATTCTCATAAAAGTATGAGACCCCTATCTTTAAATATGTTTTTTACACCTCTAGATGCAATTTTTGTGTCATGTTTAATGAAATTCCTGTCATTGTTGGGAGGTATCCATATGAGTTCCTCATGATTTGATTTCTTCCACTCCTATTTTTTAATTTTATTTATCCTCTCTTAAATTTTCATGAAGTTTTGGGCAGTGACCGGAGCTCTGGGGCTAAAAAGGTGGCACAAATCCCAGAGTTGAAGGCAAATAACTAACATTTTGGGGCCCTGGTTGTGACCTTGTGTTACACAGTAATTTGTCACCATCCCTACAATTCCCATCTCGCCCATTGGAGGGTCGTTTCTGTGACCAATAAGCAGTGTCATGCCTTGCAAATACCATCATTTCATCCCTTTCCATGAGGACAACATTCCTTCTGTTGATCATTTCCTGAGCAGACCCCTAAAAACACCTGTTTTTTCCTTGGCGCTGGTAGCCCGTTATGTACTCGCGCCAATGGGGGGAAATTAACACTGAGCCCGTGCCAATTGGCGCTCTGTCCCAGTGTTGCACCCGCGCCACTCTGTTTATGGAAAGTTTTTAAAAAAAGAGGCGAAGTTTCGATTACAACAACTTCGTGGATGAGTCATCAGGAGTGGTTTCGCTTGAATAACCATAGCCTTCCTCCTTTGGCCTCTTGTTTCCACCTTATGGGGAACCTCCCAAGGGATAAGGCCTCCCTTCCACTATTGTAGGGATCCCAACCTCCTCCTCTCCTCTATAAATATAGCCTTCATCCATTGATGAAGGGGCTGAAAGGGCTGAAGGGCTGAAAGTCTTGAAGTGCCTAAGCTTTGAATCTCCAAATTCCCAAGAGCCTTTGTGCTGTAAGAGCCCTCTTTCTTCCCTTAAGGCCGACTCAAGTAAGGAGACTATCTTCGAGAGACTCAGGAGAGGTTTGCCCTTTCCCTGGCGAGCTTTGCGAGACGTGAACGACTGGAGACCCATCCGAAGGGGAACACGACGTCAGAACATTGGTTGTAATCTTTCTTCGATTGTTATTTAATGAATGATTACGATTATGGTTCCACTCTGTTTTCGATGATGTTAATATGAGTAATATCCTTTCTGACTGATATTGAGTTACGTATGCCAGATTTTATGCTTGTATCTATTTGTTTCTTGCATGTGCAGGTGTCCATCCGCGGAGATCGTGGAGGATTGTGATCTGTCGGGGCTGAGGAACGGGAACGCTTTCTTCTTCAGATCGTAGCATTGGATTCCAGGTAGGCTTCTATCTCTAAGTCTTTTCATTCGTAACTAGGAACTTGCGTCGTAACATTTTTGATTGTTGCTAGACCCCTGCTGGGCTAGTAGGGATCGCCTCTGTCCGCAGAGGGGATTTACCTCCTCAAAAATTTTGCATAGATTACAATTGCATAGTTTTCGGAAAAATAATTTTGCATAGATTACAATTGCATAGTTTTCGGAAAAAGAATTTTGCATAGATTACAATTGCATAGTTTTCGGGAAAATAATTTTGCATAGATTACATTGCATAATTCTTTTCATTGAATGTTTTAGAATACTTTTGGATAGTGAAAGTCGTCTAGTTTGGAAAAGTTTCGTTTTCAGTTTTGCTGTTTGTTGCATCATTGTTTGAAGCTCTTCCCTTAACTAGATAGCATTCATCGAATTGAAAAGTTTTCTTTTCTCATATAGCTGCATACAGGAGATTGTCATATGACATACGGTAGGGCCTTGAAACCAAAACATAATTGAAGATCAACCATAAAATTTACTCAATTTACCTAAGGAAGCATTGAAACATTAACGAAACATTTAGAGGTCTAGGCTAGAGACGTGTTCCGGCGTCTTTAAACCTAGTAGCTGTCGTTCGCCTTTTGGCTTTAGACAGCACTAGTACGGACTTGTGCTCCCCGTACCGTCGCGTATATAAAGGGAGACCCCTCTAGGTTTCAATCCTTTATCCGTAGGAAGCCGAGTCTGCCGCCCTATACCCGTGATACACCGAACATAGCATTTGGGGAGATTTCCTGCACGTACGTTAAGTCCTTGGTTGATTTCTCTTTCATTTTTGAAACCAAGGTGTATATTGCAGTTCACGGTTGCTTGGTACACCCTTTGCCTAGCATTCCTGAGTAGTCAGTTCGATCTTTTCTGACTCTTTAAATTTGAAAAGGTCATCAAGCGCTTGTCCTTTCACGCTTGTTTCCAATCTGAAAGTGATAGAGTCACCTTTTGCCTATTTCTTGACTCTTAAAATATGAAACGGTAGAGTTTTGTTTCAATGTTTTAAAAATTAACTGCCCACGAAATATTCCTGGTTAAGGTTAGTTTCCTTAGGGTGTTGTTCTGAAGATCGTTTCTAATGGCAACTTTTCCGGAGTTCACCAACCAAGGAATCCCCTCCGATGGGAATCCTGGTCCTTTTCCTCCTTTTGGAAATGTTGGTGCTCCTTATATGGCAACGTTGTCCCTTCCTGGGTTAACTGTTGGGTTGCCTGTTTGGTTGTTCTCAACCTCTGTGGTCCCGAATGTCTCGGCTACTGGTCAATCAGTTCCTCCACCTGAACAACATCATGTTGATTCCAAGGTGGACCTCTCCCCTTCTTCGCCTGTTTCTGCGTCCTCCTCTTCTACTTCGCTTGGTGAAAGTCTGGATTCAAGTAACCAGGTGGCTAAGAAGAAGAAGGAAAAGACAAAGAAGAAGAAGTCTGATAAGGGAGAGGCTGGCTCTGTGGCTATTGCGCCTAAGAAGTCTCCTCTTGATAAACCTTCCAACCCTCCACGGAAAGTCAAGTTCCCTTGCATGTTGTGCACGGGAGACCATCTTCTTCGAGACTGCCCTGGCATTCCCAAGGTGCTTGAAGAATGGTCCAGCGGTCGTCCACCGTTGCCTTTGGCTTCCGGGAGCCAGGTTGGGGGCACGTCTTCAGCTAGTGTTGGTAAAACTCCTAAGAAGCAGGGTAAGATCACCAATCCCTGTAAGTTGTGTGAAGGGCACCATGCCATTCACCTTTGTCCTTATATGGATGAAGCCAAGCGAGTTTTGGAAAACCCAACCGGTTCTACACCACGCCTTCCACCTGGTTATAATCGGCTTTCTTTGAGTCCTCCGCCAGCTGATCCTATGATTGGTCAAGAGTCATCCTTGGTCGATCCCGCTCCCTCGGAAATTCAGATTCCGGAATCCATCCCCGACCAACCATTGGTCGTGGGATCGGTTGAACTAGCCCTGTCTACGGTGCACCAGGTCTTTTCTGTTGAGATTGGACCTCACACCCCTCATGTTCTTCTGGTTTCTTCAGATTCTTCAGACTTGGAGAAAGATTCTCCTGTCCCTGTGCTTCAAGAAGCTTCTCCTCCGCCTCCCATGATGGAGGCTCCGGAGAATATCCCTCCCGCCTTCGAGATGGAGGTCATGGAGGATGCTCCTTCTTTCGTAACACCAGGGGAAGACCTTCGCATTTCGATGGTAGCCCCTCCGAGTAGTTTGGTCGCTTCCTTTGATTGGAATCGATTTGCAGGATTTCGCCTTCCAGTCTTGTGACAACGCACCGAGATCACCGATCTGGGCTCTTCGTGCAGTTGTACCCGGCCACCATTATAGACGAGTGCCTCTGGTGAGTATTTTGTCTTCCAACTACCTTAGCTTTGGGTTAGCCGTCGCTTGCTTAGTTACATGAAATGTTGACATTCAATAGAAGAACGAGTCAACCGTTGGGGATCCTTCCAAGGTTACCTGTTACTTTGGGAGGCAAAACCATCCATATGGACGTGATGGTTGTTCCAGGCCCCTTGGATTTCAATCTGCTCCTGGGGCGAGATTACACTTAAGCCATGGGAGCGCTTGTCTCCTCCCTCTTTCGTGTGGTCTGTTTTCCGCATGAAGGAAGGATCGTGACCATTGATCAGCTTTCATTCTTTGGTCCTAATATGGCATCTGGTCCGTCATCACCCCCTCCTGGTTTCTATCCACCCGTTGTATCTTCTCCACCGCAGGTCAACTATGTGGCTACTTACCCTGTGCCCATACTCAGTGATGATGTTGTTGTGCATAATGTGCTGGGGGCATTGGGTCCTGACTTCCAGGATGTTCCCCTTCCATCAGGAGTGGAACTCTTGGAAGCACCGCCTTCTTGTTCATTTTGATGTAAGTCGGTCGGAGCAGAGTTCCTTGTCTTGTGTCAAGCTCCCTAAAAAATGAAACAAGGGTGTTTGGAGCAGAGTTCCTTGTCTTGTGTCGAGCTCCTTAAAAAATGAAACAAGGTTGTCGGAGCATGGTTCGTTTCCTTGTGTCAAGCTCCTTAAAAAATGAAGCAAGCTAGTCGGAGCATAGTTCCTTGTCTTGTGTCAAGCTCCTTAAAAAATGAAACAAGGTTGTCAGAGCAGAGTTCCTTGTCTTGTGGCAAGCTCCTTAAAAAAATGAAACAAGGGTGAGAGCATGGTTCTTTTCTTGTGTCATCACCAAAAATGAAATGGGTTGTCGAACACAGTTTTTTCTCGTGTCGGCACTCATAAAAAATAAACCGAGTTGTGGACGGGAATTCGCCTGTCTTGTGTCAAGCTCCTTAAAAAATGAAACAAGCTGGTCGGAGCAGAGTTCTTTGTCTTGTGCCAAGCTCCTTAAATCATGAAACAAGGATGTCTGAGGATAGTTCTTTTAATGTGTCAACCTCGTTAAAACAATGAAACACGTTCCTATTCAATTTGAGTCTTTGGTAAGTTCTCGTAAAATCCCAGTCGAGTCTTTCTCTTGATCTCGTAATTTGAACCTTCACTCCATTTGCCTTTCATATGGATTGAAGCTTGGGGGGAATGTACCTCGAATTGAGTCACCATGCTGGGGGGCATGCTTACTTTGTCAAGCATAGTTTGTTTCCGTTTCAAGATTGTGTAAAAATGAAACCGGTTTCAAGCATAGTTTACCTTTGTTTCAAGCTTGTGTAAAAATGAAACCAACTTCAAGTAGAGTTTTATGATTTCAAGCTTGTGTAAAAATGAAACCTTTCCCATTTTACCTCTTGTGATTGCCATTTTATCAGCCTGTTTTTGCCAGATGAGCCTTGGTCTTCTCACTCCATCGTCATTATCTGCTTGGCCGATTATACGCCTTCACTTGGTTGTTTTACCTGTTCTTGAGGAACCGCTGCGATGAGTGGTCTTGTTAGCCAGCCTCCTTACTTTTATCATGTTTTGAGCAGTTCCACCATTACCGGAACCAGTAGCTACCCCTTATACCACTCGTTCCTCCAGGAGGAGTCATCTTTCAGCTCTTTTCTGACTCTTTAAACATGAGAAGATTTCCGAGGCCCTTGTCGTTTCGATCTCGCTAAAATGGACACGAATCGACATCTGCCCAGTATACGTTTACCCCTTTTTCGGGCTGGGATAGATTGATTACGAAAAAGGAATACCCTAGCCTATCGTGACTAGGAGGTTTTCTCGGATATTGTTTTCTACCTTTTCGGATCTGTGGAACTATCTACGAAAAGGGACCTGTGGAGTTTACTTTTCCGCTGTCTTTTCAAACTCTCTAAACATGAAAAGACGCCGAGTTCTTCCTTTTTCGGACTCGTTAAATCCTGATGACATCGGATTCAGTCATAATGACGTTCTCCGAGTTCCTCCTTCCTAGGGCTCGTTAAATGTACTAGGATGGATTCGTCCGAAGGACGAATTTATATGACAAGCATATGGTATCCTCTTCAAGCTTGTGTAAAAATAAAGAGGTACTCACCGAAATGGTGGGGGAAAAAATGGAACCATCATCGTTATCGTCGGCAGTATGTCGCTCTTGAACATGGCACTTGTCTGCATTCGTGTCGGGTTGGGGACATCTCATCTCGTTTTTCACTTGCCTCTGTGGGTTTGGGTGATCCCTTTTGACCTCTCATCTGCTCTTTGCCTCGTCACTATGACCTCTGATCTTTTGATGTCAAATACTACCAAATCCACTGTCGTTCCGTCAATATGTTCAAGAGAACTTGACCTCTGCAAGTACCAACCTTCCTCTGATTCTTATCTGATCCCGATTCACAACAAAAACATCATGTTCCTCTGTCTCGTGTCGATGATGTGGGAAACATTATGGCCCACCAACGATCAAGGTCACTTCTTGTCGACTTCAGCTCATTATCCAGAAAGCTGATCTAGAGACTCCCTTATGGTACCTTGGAGCCTGCATGCCTCAATGGTAGGTTCGTCGCATTCGACGTGAGGTTTTCATCATTGGCCTCCGATCGAGTGATTCTGCGGGTGTTCGACGCCAGCTCATTGATTCGCACTCCGTAGATTGTACCTGTAGTACCTTGAGGGCCATTGGCATTATTGGTGGTTTCTCTCGCATTTGTTAACATCTTTCATCATTGGCTGGTAATCAGACGATGTTCTTGCATGTTCGACTTCAGCTCACATATTCGCATGCTCGAACTTGTACTTTGTTTGAGTCGAGATGGAGCGCAAGACCCTGGATTGTGTCTGTTGTAATCTAGGCTGCGATTTTGGATTATTATCATTATGTACATGGCTCACTGATTGGATGGCTGCGACCATACCTGAGTCTATTTATTTGATCCTTGCTGGATGGCTGTGCCCATACCCGGGATCCGGATTATAGTGTACTCTGTTATGGATGGTTGCGCCCATACCGCATATACATCATGTACTCGAGATATCAGTTGTATTTTTCTACGCAGGTTTTCCGACGGCGGGGCTTCAGTTGAACATGTTCTCGTAAAGCATTTCACCCCTCTCTCTCTTTCGGGCCTCATGCTTTAGGGGGCATCTGTTACACAGTAATTTGTCACCGTCCCTACAATTCCCATCTCGCCCATTGGAGGGTCGTTTCTGTGACCAATAAGCAGTGTCATGCCTTGAAAATACCATCATTTCATCCCTTTCCATGAGGACAACATTCCTTCTGTTGATTATTTCTGAAAGCGAGACCCCTAAAACACCTGTTTTCTTGGCGTAGTATCCCATTATGCCGCGCCAATGGGAAATTAACACTAAGCCACGCCAATTGGCGGCTGTCAGTGTTGCACCCGCGCCCACTACGGTATGGAAAGTTTTTTAAAAAAGGCGAAGTTTCGGTCACGACAACCGTGGATGAGTCATCGGGGGTGGTTTTGCTTTCGGATAACCACGGCCTTCCTCCTTTGGCCTCTTGTTTCCACCTTATGGGGAACCTCCCGAGGATAAGGCCTCCCTTCCACTATTGTAGGGATCCCAACCTCCTCCTCTCCTCTATAAATATAGCAGCCATCCATTGATGAAGGGGCTGAAAGGATGAAGGGCTGAAAGTCTTGAAGTGCCTAAGCTTTGAATCTCCAAATTCACAAGAGCCTTTGTGCTGTAAGAGCCCTCTTTCTTCCCTTAAGGCCGACTCAAGTAAGGAGACTATCGTCGAGAGACTCTGGAGAGGTTTTCCCTTTCCCTGGCGAGCTTTGCGAGACGTGAACGACTGGAGACCCATCCGAAGGGGAACACGACGTCAGAACATTGGTTGTAATCTTTCTTCGATTGTTATTTAATGAATGATTACGATTATGGTTCCACTCTGTTTTCGATGATGTTAATATGAGTAATATCCTTTCTGACTGATATTGAGTTACGTATGCCGGATTTTATGCTTGTATTTGTTTGTTTCTTGCATGTGCAGGTGTCCATCCGCGGAGATCGTGGAGGATTGTGATCTGCCGGGGCTGAGGAACGGGAACGCTTTCTTCTTCAGATCGTAGCATTGGATTCCAGGTAGGCTTCTATCTCTAAGTCTTTTCATTCGTAACTAGGAACTTGCGTCGTAACATTTTTGATTGTTGCTAGACCCCTGCTGGGCTAGTAGGGATCGCCTCTGTCCGCAGAGGGGATTTACCTCCTCAACACCTTGCCTTGGCATGCTCATGACTATAGGCTTCTAGCCATTCCGTTTCCCTTACATGCCCACGGATAAGGCTTAAAAGGGTCAAAATTCAGCTCCCCTTCAGGGTTTAGGGGTCCGAGTGGTTGGGTTACCTCCTGGAGGTGTTGGTGATGCTATGTAAGGTCTCTTCGTCAAGTTTCCATTAGTTCAAATTCCTTAAGTTCATCTAGGAGGTTGAATCTCATATTAGTAGCCTCTCATCGAATGCTTACCCTAGTTGTTTAGTTACTTGGGTAGATGTGGGAAGAGAGTGTTACAATACCTATGAGTGAGACCCAAGAAGAGCTCCTTGAAAATTGAGTCATGTTCCAAGTTGGTGTAACACCCTCCTCCCACATTTACCCAAGCTAACCACTCCACTGAGGTAAATATGTGATGAAGATTTACTATGATATGATTCATCTCCCCAAGTACAGTTAAGGAAGTGGAATCGATAAGACAAGACCAATCTAACCTTCCTCATATGATATAGGGCCTTCAGGAGCCAACCAACCCTTCCAGCTTCTCAACCCCTGAGACAACTTGTTTTTTTACTAATATAAAGCCCCAATCACACTAATTAAAATTCATCCATGTGGCTAAAGCCCTCCAGTCATATGCACTAGCCTGCATCCATGCGACTGCACAATTTTCCACACAGTTTTGTGCTAGCGACCCCAGATTCTGAGCCACTTTTTCAGGTCCAATACTTAGGCCACTACTTAGAACTTCATGAAACTTCCAGGAATGATAAATAACATGATGACAAGGCTTCTAATTCAATACTTGAATAAGGACCTGATCTAACAAGGCCTAGCCATGATAAACATTATGTCAAGCACATCGTGAACTTGTAATATACATGTCATATAAACACATCTAAGCATAGGGACTTCATAATTATCTAAGAATTGCCAATAAGTATTGATTTCCTCTCATAATAGATTCATTACCATATATTAGGCCATACATTCATTATTCATTCAATTACTAGACAAAATATGATGAGAGCCATGACTACGATCTGTCATAAAACCATGCTTATAACCAACATATAACCAAAAGAATAACAATGGTAGAACATCCATTAAGATCACATAATAACAAGAAAATTGACACATAATACATAAGAGGAAAGATCTCTTATTAACATATGTAAAATGAAACTAGTTAAGGTACTTCCACATACCACCTAACCATAGATTGGGCTGAACCAAATATTTATTTCAACCAATCACCCCTGTGCCATATTCCAATCATGAATTTGGGGGACACAAAAAAACCAATCAAGGCTTCCTCAAGCATTACCACAATCCTACCAGGGGATTCCTAGGCCCAAAAAACCAACATCCAATACAGGCTTTACCATAATCCCACTAAGGGATCACTAGGTGCTAAAAAAGCACGGATTCCCTCAAATATCACCACCTAAACCATGAAGAATTTCTCAGTCTCCAATATCTAGGCTTTACCATATATCCCTCCATTTTCTGGTCGAGGATTCCTAGGCATAATCGAGACTCCACCCTCTAGGATTTACCATATATCCCTCCATTCATTGGTCGAGGATTCATAGGCCTAATTGAGGGCATACACCTATATTCTTTATCGTATATCTCACCATTCATCGGTCGAGGATTCCTAGGCCCACTAAAGTACACACAATATGGCTTTACCGCAATCCCACCTTCACTGGTCTAGGGATTCATAGGCCTTGTGTTCTTCTCCTAAGACCACCCCACTTAGTTTCAAAACCATTTGGAAATCTAGCTCAACCAAGTAAAAGATAACCCCATCACACCATGGCTATCTAGAAATGGCAAGGAAAGGCTAAAAATCATTGTCACACCTGGAAAAACCCATGCCAGTGAGAGAAAGAGAACGAAATACACACATACATGTACCATGCATGTCAAAAATAGCAAGGAAATCATACATGCAACTCGATACCTGCAATTAATGCCGATGTATCTACTTGATCCTGCTCTTCCTCTCTTGATCTTTGATTCCCTTTTCCTTCTTTTTCCTTCCTTTTATTTTCTTGATCCAATGCTAGAGTGATCCAAAAATTATCTGAGTGTGAAAGAGTATGAGAGAGTAGAGAGAATAGAGAGAGAGCTCAAAACTGAACTGAAAAAAGTTTTGTATTGATCCTAACAAGAATTTTTATCAATGAGGCCTCTAATTTCTTCAATTTTCCATGATTGTTCTTCATTTTCCTCCTCTCATGAAACTTGTGACATTTCACCTTCCTTTTCTCCTATTTTCCATTATTTTCATAAATAAAATCCCAATTAATGCCTATTTCCTTTCCAAATCCTTTTCCATTTCCTTTGCCAATTTCTCTTAGCCATAATTAACCAAATGAACACCCACACTAGGATTTGTTTCCCAAAATTTATCTTGGAATACGTGTCCCATGAACATGGTCTTATTTTGCCTTTATTAACTTTATTACATGAATTTTTAAACTTTGGGTTGTTACATTTGGCACCATGATTTTGTGGACCATTTGAAGTGCTTGAATGGATAGGTCCAGCAGCCTATAGTCTGGACTTACCACCATTAATGAAAGTTCATGATTGTTTCCATGTTCCATTTTTTAAAATATATGTCCAAGATTTTAATCATGTCATTGACTAGTTTGCATTATAGGTAGAGCGAGAGGGAGAGTTCCAACCAAAATGTCTATGCATTCTGGATTAGAGGAAGCTCACAATCTGGAATCAGGCAATAGATCAAGTCAAGGTGCAGTGGAGGCACTTTGGCCTAGAGGAATCCAAGTGGGAAATGGATGAAAAACTGCGGGAAAATTAACATTTTTTTATTTGTCGGTTGAGGAAAATGTAAATCAGTTTTGTAAACGTTTTTTATAATTATGTATATAAAGCTCCAAATTTGTTGTACTTGGATTTAAAGAATGTTATTGTTTTTTGTTCAATTATAGAAAGTGAAGGACAATGTTCCTCCAAGGGGGATGGGTTTGTGATAGCCCTGGGCTAATTCCCTCTAATTGTAAATAATTCATTAATTTTGTTTATAATTAAAAGGCATGAAAATTGGGATAGATATTCCATATTTTTGAGGAAGGAGGTTTCCTGAGATTTAAAAGAGGCTTAAATTTTTTTATGACAACCATTTACAGCTAGGTGGTGTGCCTTAAATGGTATGGTTTCCTCAATTAATTGAGATCAAAAGGAAGGAAAAGGCACCATGATTTCCTTGGAAATATCCAGAAGGCAGAAAGGACAAAATTGATTTAGAGATGGGTTGCATGACTAGTTGGGGGAAAAATTATTCAACCAATAGGAAGTGGTAGGAAGGAGGTTTTGACACACATCATTCCCTACACCATTCAAACACAAGATAACCATTGCGGCTGAGAATGAAAGGTGCGAAATAATTTCCAGTGCACACAACAGAAGATGATTGCAATGTCGTGAGGAAAATATAAGGCATCCTCAGGGAAGAGAGGAGAGACAATGCACAACAGAACATATATCATACACACCAAGAGAAATCTCACACATAGAGGAGAGGGATTGAATTTTGATTCAAAATGAAAAATAGTGAGAATTCAAGAGAAAGAAACTAAGAAAGAACAAGACAATAAATGCTTTGTGATGCTATCAGAATGCGAGGAAGAAGATCCATTACTCTTTTTATCATTGGAAGGCAGAAGAATAAATCATAGGAAAGGACAAGGTTCTAAGGATTCCCTATAAGACTGGAGGGTGGAGATGGTTTTCTTTGGATTCCCTCGATAGCTTGGGTGGAGGCCTAATCCTTGGATCCCTGGTGGAGAATTCTTTAGCTCCCCTCTGCTTGCCTTCTTGGTTTTGTAGTGTGCTCTATATTCCCTTTCTACTTTAAGGGTGAAGGCATAACCTATGTACTCCCTTGTTGTATTGAGGGTGGAGGCACAACCTATAGATTCCCTTGCTACTTTTAGGGTGTAGGCATAACCTCTAGACTCTCTTTTTGTATTGAGGGTGGGGGCGTAGCCTCTGGATTCCCTTGCTACTTTGAGTGTGAAGGCACAACCTGTGGACTCCTTGGTTGTATTGAGGGTGGAAGCACAACCTTTGGATTCCCTTGCTGCTTTGAGGGTGGAGGCGTAGCCTTTGGACTCCATTATTTTATGGAGGGTGGATATACAGTTTGTGCATTCCCTTGTTGATAAGAGGGTGGAAGCATAGCCTCTAGATTCCCTTGGTGAACTAAAGGGTGGAGGTCGTGAACCTATGGATTCCCTGTCATATAGTGACTGAATGTAGGAGTTGGTGGGTGGAGGTGGATGGTCGTTTGTATTCCATGCATTAGGGGAATTTTGAGGTCAAAAATGGGCCTCCTAAGGAGATTATAAAATAATGGTGGAAATAATAAAATAAGATTTCATTACATCATCAAATTTTAGAGGGAAAAAAGAAAAAACTACTTTTTCAACTCACATTTTCAACATATCTCCCAAATTGTTTACTCAAATTTTGAGCGGGAGTACTCATTGGATGCAAAATTTAATTCCTCATCCAAGGAGTACCCATGTTGCATACTTTCGATGGGTCCTTCTACATGAAAAATGAGAAATACATGAAAATCATGATTGCAATCATGTTTTTTTTAATGTATTTCTCATTTTTAATGTAGAGGGATCCATCGAAAGTATGCAACATGGGTACTCCTTGTATGAGGAATTGAAGTTTTCATCCAACGAGCACTCCCGCTCGAAATTTGAGTAAAAATTTTGGGATATAATTTGGAAATACGATTTGAAAAATTAGTTTTATTATTTTATTGTTTTTTAATCTTTTTACCCTTTTACTTAAAAAATGGTTAATCATCCCCCATGGTTGACATCATCATCTTGAATCTTGTTGGTTCTTTTAAAGTTTATTTTTGTTGTACATTTTTCTTAGGAGGCCCATTTTGGACCTCAAAATTCCCCTAATGTTTCAGTTGGTATATTTGGTTTGATCCCTTAAGCACTAATCCTCAAGCTTTTGAATCTATCTCAGGGGCGATTACTGGAAGAAGGACTTCATTGCAATGTGTCTATGGTTGGGTGGAAATTTATAGTCCCAATCTGAGTTACCTGAATATATTTTTCAAAGATAAGTGTTTGTTGATGTCTCTTATGTCCTGAATGCTTTATGTTCATTTATTTTATTTTTTATCATGGTTTATAATGTTGAGTATTGTATTTTTTTTTGCTTAAATGAGCATTTTTGTTTAAAGGAATGGATATGGAATGGTTTTAGTTCCTATGTTGTCTTAAGGAATGTATTGATATGATTTCAATGTACTCATTAAATGCATGTGATATATTAAGAAGTGTGATTTTATGTATGCTTAAGGAATGTTAATTCCATGTATATTTCCTGAGTAAATTAAATGGATTCCCGCATGTACCCATAGGATTATTTTCTTCTTGTCATTATTCTGAGAGGCCTTTAGCTTTTGGGACTATTATGAACTTGAAATTCAACTAATGGGCCGTAGTGAAAACGAACGAGCAGATATTTGTGTATGATTCGTGAAACTGAAAAGAAGTGGTTATATTTCTTTGTTTTAAATATCACTAAGAATTGGAGGGATAACACTTAGACACACATATATATATACATATTTGTAGGTCGATCCAAGGCCTTGGTAAGCTCAAGAAGGATATTCGAAGATGCTTCCATGTATCCCTATATGTATTCATAAACTACGTGTTAACGACATGGGCAAGGGTTCCTTTTAAGTGTGTTATTAGTTATCAGATTCTAAGGGATAAGCCCTTGAAAAACCATTGGGTCCAAGATTTAATCTTATATGTACATATATGCATATAGTGGGGGTTGAACTGTAGGACATGGCCTTCATGTTGAAAAATCTTGTGTGATTAGGTATTGAGGCCAAATTCCAAGGGTGAAAATCCAATACCATATATTCTTATGCCGAGGGAGGCAGCATTCAGGGCCTGGATAAGGGTGGAGACATACCCATAATAAGATCCATATGGCAAATCTCTAGGTCCATGTGCGAAGGTGGAGAGATCTGATCCATCGATGGGGAGGTGATATGGTTGTTGGATGACCCACGAGGTTCCTCCCTGGGGTTTTCAAGTGGAGCATGGTAGAATTATTTTGGGATCAAATTCCTAAAGTGACTTAGCATAGTGGGGCCAATATTAAGTGTCGACACATCATCATGGTGGAAAATTTCAAAACTATTATAACATGAAGATGAAATTACACTGTTCCTTAAAATAATGGGTGGGTTCCCGAGGAATTACACATCACCCTTGCATCATTTCCTCGGTAGTATAATGTGGAGATGGGTACTAAAGTATCAATATTTTTATCTCCAAAAGGATGTGGCACATTGGGCTAGTATTTAGGTTGTGATGGAGCAGGGGAAAGGCATTTTGTGGTATTTCCACACCACCCAAAAGGTTGAATAGAATCCAGGTCAACTCGACAGCATTGCATGCGTCGAATAGAGTTGATGGGGGTGATTTGGAGTTGAGTGAGCCATAGGTATTGGGCCACAATGGTGGTGGGGTCTACGGGGTTACACATGATCCCAAAAGGATCATCCCCAGAAGGAACTATGATGGGAAATAAGATTTATTTCTAGGGATAGTGTTTCTAGAGGGACGTGACCTTCGAGGTTTCTGCACCCGTAATACTTTCATATCGTGCATATGTTTATGGGTTGGATCACACCCACGATATAGTGGGTATTACATTACCCATATGAATGGGTCATAATTTATGGTAAAACTTCCATGTGTTGGTGAGAAGGTCAACCGGAGTAGCCACGTGCGGACCATGCGAGAACCATGTGGCAGGTTGGTGTTGTGGCTCTAATTAAGTGGAATGGCCATATCTTTGGATCCAGAAGTCAAAGCAGAGAAAAATTTATATCATCAGAATCATCACACAATACAAATGTGATGGTATCATTTATTTTGAGTTTCTCAAGAGTAAAAGAAATAAAAAAAATTGGACCCCATTTCCATAACTAGACCATGGAGATTGGGTCAACATAGTAACTACATCCCTCTAACCTTATTTAGGGATTTGATAGTAGGGGGGTAAGTTACACAACCCCTTTGGGATTTTAAAAAATGATATAACTGGGGTTGATGCTCTTGCATCAGAATCCCAAGGTGTAAAATGTTTGACCTCTTGGTCAAATGTCTTCAATGTGTTGAATCCTCCAAGATCACAAACAAAATGTTGTTTTTTTCCATTTGTCTTGTTATGTTGTTGCTCCATTCCTGACTTCAGGATTTGAGGATCCCAAACTTGATTCTACAATATTCAACTTTATTTTTTGAGGAAATATTGCATAGTCAACTACTCCTTACTGCTAGTTATCCATATCCTCTTATTGTACACCCTTTTGGACACTTTTTGCATCAACATCCTTATCTCCTCAACCTCTATGTCCATTCTTCCTTCTTGGCTAGTTCAATCAATTGGAACCAGTCACCCTCATGAATGTCTTCAAATACTACAGGGATTCATTCTTAACCTCATTATATTCTTCATCGGAGAAGTTTTTCAGCTCTTTCCATGGTTTATTTGTGGAAAATAGGTTCTCATAGCAGGAAAAAAAACAAATAATTCCAAACAGTTGGCTACTTTCTATTCCAATTTGTTTCCCTATACTCCTTGGTTGTAAATAGTGTAAATTTTCATGAGACAGACTTGTCTCATTCCCCTTATATTCTTCTTCTTATAAAAACATCTAATGTCCCTCCCGTGCTTCCACAATTATGCTCACAAGAATCACTTCACCATACAAATATTTTGACGACTTGATCATCTCAACCTCCACCAATTCCTTGGTTGCATTCTTCAGACAATATTCTTGAATCCTAGGAATTTCCAACTAGTCCTCTAATCATTTCAATTCCCTTTCATATTGTGACAACAAAATAGTTGTGTGCTCCCCTTTCTCTTCATTGTAGTTGCCTTCACAATTTTGTTTCATGTCTTCACTTCTATTTATAGTTTCCCTCTTATTTTCATTCTCCATTTGGGAAATATTTCCATGATATTTAATTTTATGATACAATGGTGCCTTCTCCCTTTCCTCTATATCATATTTTTAACTCTTTCAATTCACCCATGTTAGAAACCGAGATCACTACTAAGAGGGGCAGTGAATCAGTAGTGGTAGAAACTTTATAACTTTAAAATTATTTCTGCCAACACATTTAATCAAGCATTACATGGCATATTATCAGCATATCAAGGAATATAAACCATTATAAACAATAAAAAAAGAATAAAATAAAGAAACCATAAAGGACACAAAGATATCCAGTGGAAAACCTCAAGGGGAGAAAATCCACTATGTTGTTTTTGCTTTGTTTCTCTTCGTTTACTATTTCTTCAATAAAAATAATTTACATCTTAAGATAGCCACTCACAACTAGGAGCCACAACCCCTTCTACAGTTTTTTGGCCATCACGAGCTAGGAAGCCACCACTTGCTGAGGGCCACCACCCTCACTAGTTTTCCAGCTACCACTGAAAGGAAGAAATTACTCCCTAAGAAAATTCTCCAGCATCTACTGGAAGGAACCACCACCAATATCTAGTTTATCCACCACTCAATGGAGGCCACTACATCCACAATATCTCTAGGGCCAAATTTTAGAATGTTTTAAACTGGACCCAAAATAAAACATTAATTGAAAACATATCATTGCAATACCAATCCTCTCCAACCAATATTTTCTCTCACATCAACTTAGAAGAAAGCATTCTATCAACATATACAAGATCCTCAACAATACATTAGCACCATCATAATGTCAAACACTACCCTACCACAAACACAAACTCCTCTTATGATATGAACCTTCACTCTCAATACTCACAAGCATACACCTCATTGGTATCTCTCACAAAATACTCAACCATACAAACATATGATAGTATCATAAGAAACTTCATGTTTATAGCAACCATACAGTATACACATAAACACACTAAGACTATGCATTTTCAATCATCATGTAGAATCATCATTGATCATAACACCTGCAACAAAAAATTGTTAGTCATTGATCATTTGCACATACATGATCTGCTAAAGGTATGCATTATGCCATCCAACACTAGAAATCACACTCTTCTACTTTCATTCAATCTGCATGTTGTATGTACATCATAATTTTCCTTTGTATCATTATCTATGCTCGTTCTATAGGCCTACACTATGTCATTAATCTATGCACATTGCTTCTCTAGCTCGACCTCTATCATTCTACATGCACTCTACCTCCCTGCAATCACATTCCTTGGCATGATATATTCTATATAGATCAGGTATCCCTTACTCTATCATTTTCCCTCTACAGGGTTATGCCTCTCTATTATCATTTCTGCAATTAGGTATCCATAATTTTGTTCTCTTCTTCTTTTCAAGGTTTATCTCCTCTCACTAGTAGGAGAATGTGTTCCTCCATAAATCAATCCTTTGTCTAGCACTTGGATATCTATAGATGTGTCCTCCCATTCTAGAATCAACCAATAAAATGATTATCTATGATTAAATAAACAACCTCATCGAACCTTCTTTCAATTACCATTTGCAAAAAATTGTTTTTTCAGAGGTTGTTTCTCTTTTTCTCACCCTAAAAACCATAACACACCTTATCCATTGAGGAAAATCATTATACATAGGTGTAACCTAGGTATTCTTCACAAAACTTGAGTTACTAATGTAAGTTTTTTAAGGAGACCTGATTTACCCTGATTTCAACCCCTTTCTTGCATCTTATCAGCTCCAAACTTCTAGAACTTGTGCATGCATATCTTCAATCACCTCCAAATCATATAGGACATCCTACAACATCTCCAAAACCTATAAAATATATAGAAATCCTATGGAAGCATCAACGAACCAACATAAAGCACTAACATCTCTGCAACAGTCAGGATCACGAAAGTCGATATCGCCAAACCTCTCATGAGGGCCTAGTTGTCCAACCACCTCTACATCAAGTCAATGGTTCCTCATCTCTAGTAGATCACCACTCTAACCATGAAACATCAGGAGCATGAGGACATCCATAAGTAGGTTTACATTAATGCCAACAAATAGACCTTCCATCATGCCAACAACCCACAATTCTTATGACAACTTCAAATGGTTTCCCATTATCTCCAAAGCTTAATGCTAGCTCATATGCTCCTCCTTCAATATGTTGGTCACATTTCTCATCTACTTATTTTTTGTTTCCTCTTAAGGAAAATTTTACAGTCTCCTCATCCTTCATGATATTTTGTGATGGTTATCCTCCTTCATAATATGCACATGAATAAAAATAATTAGTCTTAAAATAGTGAGGTTATTGGGCCTCCATTGGTGCTTCTATAACCATCTACAGATTTGTAACTATCCCATAATCCATGATACCCTCATCTATTCCCATCTCTTTTCCTTCATCATCCACACCAAGGATTGAGCCATGTTCTAGTTCACATAAGTGAACATTCTTTCTTTCATACTTGAAATCCCTTATTTTTATCCTCTCTATCAAAGCACTTAGGCTATGCCTCAGCCTCCTTTGTAGTAGAGGCCACTTCACCTCATTCTTTCTCGGCATACAACTACCTCTCTAGTCATCTTCCACCTCTTGTAGTAGCTTGCTTATTACACTGAGTCTTTCCTTTAACTCGGTCATTTCCCTATCATACTCCTCTTGATTCATCCTCCTCCTCATGAAATTATCTTTGGAATACTTTTATCCTTTTTTGTGGCTTATACTTATACTCTCTTATGACTAGGAATGGTCATTTCCTTCTCCTTCTTCACGAGCTTCTCCGTGATCATCGTGAGTTTCAACCTATCCGTGTAACAAGTCCTACATTTCTTGTTACCTGAACACCTCACCTCAACCTATTTATTAGTATTCCTCTGGTTCCCTCCTTTGGGACCTCGTGAGCACTCCTTGCTCCTTTCTAGTTGTTACACCCTTTACTCAAATCATAAGAGATTCTATCATCCTCTTCTCCTTGAGGACTTCCCCTATCTAGTTTTCTTCCCTTCCAACCTCAGTTGGAATCCTTCAAATGTGGCCTTCCCCTACTATAAGGTCCTTTTTCCATATTTTGTCTCCTCTATCTATGTCACCTCCTCATCATTAGCAAAGTTTCCCATGATCATCTTCCTCTTTCACGTCATCTTTTATTGTATCAACTACTACCTACTATCAAAAATCACTTAGATAACATAAGACCAGTGAATTGTTGGTTCTCATTACCCCTAAGGTATCATAGTCTCAGTTCTCTCAGATTTTCCTCTGGTCAGTATTCTTCTCCTCGGTTATGTTCTACATCCTTCTACAAGCAACACTTTTCTACTCCCTTATTTTCTCTAATGCCTCTTGTTCCAATATTCTAACTCTCTGCAACCCTCCATTATAGCTTCATCTTGTACATTTATATCTTTGGCCCTCCAAGAGTATATTCTAATTTGATATCCTATGTCTCAACTTTATTGAACCTGCTACGAGAAAAAAAAAATTAAATCTCCTCTCTCGCTGGCTGCAGTTTGTCCCCAATCCTTTTTCAAAACAACTAGATTGTTAATTATAAACAAAGCAATCATTACCTCTTTGCTTCTATTCCAATGTATAAATTGAACTATTTATTTATCAATTCTTGTTTACTAGATACAATATTTATTTATATGTCAATTCCCAAAATATATTTTATACTTTGATACCACTTGACGCAGTGGCGACAACGTCCTTCATTCATTTCTCCACACTTTTTCTGATTCCTACAAGGTCTCTAGAAATTTTCCTTGGCTTTGTGCAACAACACTTTGAACCCAATCCCTACATATATGTTCATCCTCCAAATTTGGCTTGCAATCCCTGGCTCTATTTTATCTATCTGCAATACCTATTCTTATTCCCCTTGGACTATAATTTGTCCAAATCTAGATAGGGTTTTAACTCCTAGTCAAATTATTAACACTCATTCCTCTTTCTGACTCCCAACATTAAATTTAGACTGACTCTCCTCTCTTTCTTATTTTTAACCAAGTGCACCTTCATTTTTGGGATTTTATTTATATATGACAATATCTCATTTGTTTCCCATGGGTAATTAGGCCCAATCTCTCTAAATAAAATAATTTCATAGATGCCATAGCAGACTCAACATTCACAGAAACACCATTGACACTAATCGTAGAAGTCTACAATATTGTTGGTCGGGGCCATCTTCTTTGTTGCGACTACTTCTTGGTGAGGGGTTAGAATCCCACTTCATACTCCATCTCATTGCAAGCTCGACTTCTACTTTAACTCAAATATGTTGAATAATTTCAAATCCTATCAAAGTGGAGTTGGGTCCCACCCCAAGTCGGGGGGGGGGGGTCAGCCCTATCTCATGATATTGTTTTCAGTTTTGGTTTGAATGGCTTGCTTGAAATCCTCTTACAACTTCCACAACCCTCGATACTTTTCCTCGAGCTATGAGTTTTGTGCTCACTCCCTTACCTTACGACTAGCCCGTATGCATCAATTGCTTCACCCTATCTTAGTCCTAATGGCACCAAGCTCACCTTCACTATAATAAACATCGACTGCTTAATTTGGGACAATGTCAAAAGTTGATTTTTTCCCTCTCCTGCATGGGAAACTCATCTACGAGATCCAACTACTCACAAATTATAATTTCTTGTAGGATAACTCACCCTTTATAGATAGGGTACCAATGCATATTCTAATACTAGAATTTAAACATGCTCAAGCAGGACAATTAGGCGCAAAGGAACAAAAAATTAATTTTTGATTACTGAAAAAATATATGTTGAGAATATTCACATGGCTTTATCTCTCTCACCAAACCTTCAAACTATTCTATCCCCTTCTCCTTAAGCTACTCTGGCCTCTCATACAGACATTAATGGCCTGACCATCACAACAAAATTATTATTATGTTAATAAAAAGGAAATTTGGATTTCCAATGAACTCACTCACATCCACAACTCATATTCAGGAAGAAAAGACACACTCCATTACTCCATCAAAGGTATTTACAAAAAATTACATGTACCCCATGGTTGAGCCCTCTAAACTTTACAAGCTCTATAGATAGACTCTGATGACTAGACCTTGATCCCTGGAACTATACCGCTGTATACATACTTAATCAATTAACAAATATCCTAACAAAACTTGATCGAATTGGATATGTATCCATCATCTCAAATTGACTAACACCTCAACTAGTCACATGTCATTATTTACAAAGGACTAATTGGCCAAAACACCAACTCACCCAATATATCATAATGGCCCAATAATCGAGATTCTTTCTAGAATCAAGAGATGTTCCTTTACATCAAAATCCTCCAAATTCCTAATTTATACATACTAAAAGTAAGGGAAAACAAAAATCTCTTCATAATTTACACACCACCCCTTTGGGATTCAAACAAAATGATATGCCTAGGGTTATATATTAAAAAAATCCAAATTCATTATAGAGATTTGATATTTCTTCAAGATTTTAATTATAACAAGATATACTATATAGTATTATACATATCCCTTACACTTTCCAATTATAAAAATTCTCGGCCAATTTAAAAAAGGACTAAGTGACATTCCATTATTGGTCACTGGACATGAGCAAAATTTAGTTTAACTTTTTGAAACTTAAGTGTAACTATTTTCAATTTGAAATAAGGTCCATGAAGTTTCTATGAGAAAATGAATTGTATTTATAAATTATTTTCTTCCTCATATATCTTAATAATTTGATTATGTTACAACATAAAAGGCATTCTCGTCTCAATAGTTTTTGTAAATTTTCAAGCAATGTTGAAAAATGGTATAAAACCCTTTGGTTCTATAAAGAGATTAGATTCATAGTGTATATTAAGGTGATTGAATATAAAAGTATTCAAATTTATAGTACACAATCCAAATTACCAATATCTAATCATTTTTATGATGCTTGAGGTTTGGATGGTGGAAGCACTAGACTTGAATGACTCTCGGAAACCCATGTACAATATGTAAAAGTTGAGATGACATGAAAGATGAAAAGATAAAGAGAAAAAACCCTAGTTATTCGACCATCTGATTTATTATTTACTTCATATGGAGGATTTTCTAGTTGTAATGTATGATTACTGAGAATAAAATATTCAAATTACCAAAAACCAAAATTGAAGCCCATCATACAAAATATGTGTTGTGAGATGTGATTTGCAATAGATCAATGCAATAGTAAAGTAATGGATGGGAAAATTGATCATATTTTCTAATCATAAATTTTCATGATGGTTAAAATTGAATATATATGTCAAAGATATATTTGAAATACTCCTAAAAATAATTGAAATATTCCCATAACAGACATAAAATATATTCAAAACATCCATAAAATTTTCTTTTGACATCTTGTGGGTTCCTAGAAAGTACCTAATGAAGTACCAAATGGTTTGGGAACATATTCTAAAGGTATTGTTGTAGATTATACAAAAACCCTCCTCAATTCCTCCCAATTCCTTGAACCTCAAAGAATTGAGGGGTGCACCTAGTCATATCATCTTATAAGTTGTCACCCTATCTAGAACTTGTAAGTTGTGATTAGTCTTTTGATGACTTGAGACAATGGAGGAAGGCTTATGAATCTGATTGAACCTTGATGAAAAATATAATAGTTATAACTAGGATCATTAATCCTTATCCCAACAACAAAGAAGGACATCTCAACTCTTTTTATTACTAAAGTGACTCTTAGAGAAATATTACAAATTGAGTTTCTTTTCAAATTTGAGTCTTATTGAGGTAGTGTAGCATCCCCTTGGGCCTTTACAAGCTAATAATATAGCACATTAGTGATGGCCTTTACAAGCTAATAATATAGCACATTAGTGACCCACAACCCAACATTATAGCCTTTTCAACTTGGTTTTTGTCCATTGAACTTATTTGTAGTGCTCTTTTCGACCTCAAGATAATAATATAGCACACTCTTAAGCCTCAATCTTGTGTTAGTGCCTTGGGAAAAGGATTTTTTGCGTCTTTCTCCCAATTTTTTTACCTAAAAATCTACCATAACACCTTAATGAGCCTCATCCCAGCAACATTTTGGCCTCTTGGGCCTCATTCCAGTGCTACAACATTGTATCTTCATATTTAAGCTAGTTTTTCTCCTTTTGAACCTCCTTAGCACTCCACTAAAACTCTAGCTAGTGCTATACTACACCCCGGAGCCTTATATCAACACTAAAATATTTATTTAAGCCTCATGCAAGGACCATAAATGCATTCTCAAGATTTTATCTCACTCTTAAGGCTTTTTCTTGAGTTTTCTAAAGTCACAATCAGTTAACAAGAGGTAAAAGTCAAGTTTGAAAAAGAAACTACTCAAGTAATTAATGTCAAAAATATCTTGAAAAATCTTTTAAAGAGGCTCATATAACTCTCAATTCTTTAACCAATTAGCTCTCTTCTTTTGAAGGTCAAAACACTTGATTGATATTGCATTTCACTTTAGCTTTCCTGGTCAACATTAATTTCAGCCAAATTATCCAAAGTAAGTGGTTTATTGTGATTACTCAACTTGATTTTTGTATTTTATGGTCATTTTTAATGTAGCTTTTTTACCCAACAAATATTTTATTTGCGTGAAATCGTCTCTTTGCTCCATATTTTACCGAGTGAGTGAGTTTTTGGTGGAGTTATTAATGTTTGGGTTGTGTTAGGATGATTACTCTTGTGTGCATTGTACCACATTGTACATCTTATGGAAGACATAAAAAACAACCTCAATTTGACTCCAACAATAGTTGTATACCATAGTAAAGTCCAATTAACTTCAACTATCTACTTCTTTTCCTTTCTCTTACTCAACTTGACCTCATAATTGTGCCCAAGGTGGATTGCAATTGATTTTTTTTTCATTTTTTGCGGGACAACAATGCCAAGAAACTCCTAGAAAGCTCTGAACTCTTTATTTTCTTTCAACTTCCTAGGATTTTCTTTCCAGAACACCTATGTTTTATATCCTAAGTTGTTTGCATCGTTTCAACTCCACTTTTTGGTTAAAATCTTAACTAGTTCTTTGTTTCTTGAAGTTGTGTGCATAAGAAAATATTTCTTTCCCAAAAAACCTAGCAAACAATCTTGTTTTTTCCTCATCACTAAAACTCACTTTTTGGATAGAACTCGCTAACCATAAAACCAAAAACCCTTGGTTCTCTACCTTTTGCATTATAAGCTAATCTCTATAATGGGTGATTTTTTATTTTATTAGACTTTCAAGAAAATTATGTTTATGTCCAAGAAAAGAGCTTTTAAAAATTCAATATTTGAGTCATCTAATGAAGAAGAACTTGTTAATTCCTATGGACTTGATTTTTGGGACACTCCATATTTCCTTGACAAATTCACCACATATATCTCGACAAATATGTGTAGGTTTTTTCGAAGAGGAAATTTTCCTATAAATGATCCAATTTTAGAAATATACAGTGTTTTATTTAAATGATATGTGAATTTGAATTTCCCTCCAAGTCAGCTTTATAATGCTTATGTCGGCTTGCTCCAAGCGACATTTCCCTCCATATGAAAATCAACTATAAATTCTCCATCGATGTGAACACATAAAAGATGTTAACATCTCTCTGCAATTCATATGGAAAAAAAAAAGTGTATAGTTCGTTTCTATGATTTCGTATTTATATTATGGTTTTCGGTTTGAATCTTATATTTCTCTTCCATTACAATGAATCGCATTCAATATTGACTCGCATCAGTCACATGCTACATTGAATCACATCAACGGCACGCTTCGTTGACTCAGTGCCCTGCACTAGCTACAGTGTTTAACATTATCATATCACACAACAAATCTCACAAGAATGCATTCAATATATATATAATAGTTCAATCTATGTTGACTCAGTGACTCGTAACAGTGGCTCGCACATCGCTTATCATGGAATTGCTATAGTGGCATAGATCACTTTCCTGTGGCTCGCTTTATGGATTGAGCAGACACACATAAATTACAGTGAATATAGTGGCTCGCTTATATGTGAGCATTATTTTCTGGCCTTTCAATGATGGATTTCTCGCTGTAGGTTCCTCAGCTGAGAAATATTTGTCAATGTACTGTTTATATATAATATAATCAGCGTTTTTTTTCTCGTGAAAAAAAAAAAAAGTGGCTCGCTTATATATCAGTGGGATCATATTGCATTATTTATATATTCCAATATTAGTGGATACCCTCTCAATGCCTATGAATATATGACACTTGTGATATTTGGAAAAGTAATAATGATATATGATCTATATGTATATGGCTGTGTCTCTGAATATATATATATATATATATATATATATATATATATATATATATATATATATATATATATATATATATTAGCGGATCCCCTCTCAATACCTTAACTATAAATATATGACACTTGTGATATTTGGAAAAGTATCTTATATGTTCTATATGTATATGGCTATGTCTTTTAGTTTATAATGAATTCGTTACAATTCCATTTTGTTAGTAAGAAAGCAATCTATTTCACCGTTTTGTTTTACATGACAGTGACACACATATATGGCACGATATGAAAATGTAGTGATGTATGATTTTTTAACATATGAGTATCATGTATGATCCCTGTTTGGTTCTAGGTGGCTTAATATGATTGATGTGTTTTATTGTATTTTTTATTTCAATTTCACAATTGATGAATATCTAATATAAGAAGAATATATATTTTGTGGATGATGAATTTTATACTAGGATGATAGAAATATACCATTTTGAATAGAATTTACACATTAAACCTCACTTTGAATATAACAAATAATTTAGTGAACCAATTTTACTAAATTATTTCCATTTAATTTGCCCACATGCAAATAAACCAAAAAATTAATTAATTTCATGTTATTTTCAAACATTTACGCATTTATGTGAAAATAATTATTTTTTATTTCCACCCACTTTTACCATTTCTATAGGAATTATTAAATGAATCATTATTTATTTATTATTCCTTAATCATTTCATTTTTATCCTTGGAAATAATTATTAAATCACCTAGAAATAATTCATAAATTAATTTCATTTATTAATTATTTCACCCATTTTCTTAATTAACTCAATTAATCAATATTTTTTTGAGTTAGTTAATTGAATAAATATTATTGAACCTTTCTCTAATATTTTCCTCGCCCAAAAATAAAAATAAATATTCACATTAGTTAGATCTTTCTCTAAGATATAGTCAAATATTCACATTCTCTAATATTTTCCTCACCCAAAAATAAAAATAAATATTCACATTAGTTAGATCTTAGAGAAAGGTTATTTTATTTGACTATATCTTAGAGCTAGATATAGTCAAATAATAAATTTTATTTTATTTTATTCGGTCTATTTTTGTTTTATTTCAGTTAATTTTTCAATTCATCGTTTTACTTTTCAGCAGCACATATTTACATTTTATGAAAACCAATATCAACATACACAATTGCACACATTTCACATCTAATAGTTTGAAAGAAAAACTTCTCAATAAAATATTTTATTATTTGACTATATCTAGTCTAATCTAGCATTTTGTTAAAAATAGAGAAGTTTTTCTTTCACCATTTACACATGGTCGCTATTATCGTCATCATTTTGATGCTACAAAATTCGATCTCTCCATATTGAGTTTTCCCATGTCTTCATTCATAATTCCATTTCCCATTTGCATACATAGAAGAGAAAGAAGCAACCACTAACAATGTAAGGGACATTAAAAGAATTATCCCGCAGAGGGGGACGTTATTGACCCAAGTCATTTATGTTTCACTCCTCAAGTGTCATTTCATTATTTTGATTAATAAAAAAAAATCTCTTAGTTTAAGTTTGTGTGGTGCTTAATATTTGCTTTCATCTTCTAATTTTCATATTGCAGCCATTTCCACTAAGATTTTCGTGTAGATCTAAATATAGTCATTGAGTATTGCAGTTTTTTCTTGGAGTTCATTTTTCACTTTCATTGCTATTAAGTTGTTAAGCCACCAACAAAAAAACTGAGATTTTGGTACACTTATCCAAAATTTCTCCCATAACAAATGGCAACTCCACTATGCTAAACTCAATATCCATGGTGACTTCATTATTTTCCCACATTTCTTCTCTTCTTTGTTTTATATTTTTATTTTCTAGTGAGTTTTTGCATAAAAATTCTAAATTGAATTTATATCTTTATTTCTCAAGTTACAGGTACTATTGGAATAGGAGATTGCAACATTTGATCAAATCCTCCACTGGAGAGTGCATCCAACCCTAGCACTACTTTCTAGGATTTATTTGTGGTGGTCAATGTAGGAAAAGGTTAGTTCTCTGCCATCGCCCATAAATTTGTAGTTTTTCAGTTTTTTTCCTAGTTCTGGTTCTAGTATTTGATACATAGTTTTGGTACTTGTCCCTTCAGTAAGAATTAGGTCTCGATCTCTTCGGTTTTGCCACTTTTAGGAGGAATGAAAAAATCCTTTCTAGGGTTTGAAGTACACCTCCATCAAATAAAGAGGGTTTATTCTAATTTGGTAGTCTAGTTCTCAAAGCTTCATACCACTATTATTATAACAAGTTAAACCTTCTAATTTAACCTCTTCTTAGACTTTGAAACTCCAATTGAGCCCCATTTAGGACCTTTGTTGCATTATCATTCAATGTTATTCTTAGTTTCATCATCATTGAATTTGGTTTGTTTGTTTCCATTTCAACTAGAAATTAAGTTTTCCTTTGTTGGATATTCTGCATATAGTAGGCATCTTTACCATAGATCCCAACTCCTTTCAATTCTAGATCTATGTTTCTTTTTTTTTTCCCCTCTTTTTGTCATTTTGCATTGTTTTCTGCTTTCTTTTATTTGGGAAGTAGAGTGTTATTTAATTCGGTTTATTTTTGTTTTATTTCAGTTAATTTTTCAATTCATCGTTTTACTTTTCAGCAACACATATTTACATTTTATGAAAACCAATATCAGCATACACAATTGCACACATTTCACACCTAAAGTGACTCTGAGCTTGGTTCAAACCGCCAAGCCAATACCATAAAATTAACCACTTAATATAACCAACATATATTTAATCCCACTTGGGCGCCAAGAAAAATAATATTATAGTTAGGTTAGGGTTGGTGGGGTAAGCATCCCAATAATTCCCACCAATCACTATACATCTAAGTCATATAGTTTTTCCTACTAGGGTGCTTGAAATCCTCCATAATCCAATGGTCCAAATCCAGTGCTAAATAGAAACCCATTAGAGGGGTAAGGCCCAAACTAAGGATATTGGTGTTTCTCCTTCAATCTCCCACTTCTTGGTTGAGAGTCTAGGTCCAAAGGTGACACCCAGAAGCTAAGATTTTCTAGTCCCAATTGGACAGAGGTAACCATAGTTTCTTTCTTTAGGATAAAACACTCTATATGTGGTGGTTGTTGGAAGAAACCATATATTTACCTTACCTTTCACTTGGAGCTCTGCTTGCGTTCATCAGACCCTATAAGTAAGAAATTCTTTGAAAGGCCATCAAAAGATAGACTAGGATTTATTTGAGGTGTAGTTATCTTTTAGGCTAGGAGTCATTTTATTCATATAGTATGAGTTTTACTGATTTAGAATAGTAGTAGATCATATTTAGATTCACTTTGCACCACTGCACGTAGTGTGTTATACTTACTCTCATTGTTTTATTTCTCCGTCATTTTCCTCTAGCCTCTTAGATCCATTATTGTCTTGATGCCATTGCGCCACCTAAGCTTCAATCAAGGAGACTTTGTCATCTTCATCCTCAGTTTTAGTGATGACATATGCTTACACATGTTAGACGAGTTAGGGTCCACTCCCCTAATTATCCTTCAAATTCTAGTTCTTCAGAGTCATCCAGTTCTTCCTCATATTAGAAAACCTCTTAACCCTGAGTCACTACCATGGCTGGTGTCAAGGCTAGCATTAATACCAATTCAAATGTAGGAACCAATAGCAAAGGAAATATTCGCAGAAATTCTAGTAATACTCAAGGTCCCCCTCCTGGAGGTAACATAGGAACCTCACAAGGAACTGTTGTCACTCAACCCTTCCTTCCCTACATGGATGGTTTAAATCTCCATTATTTGAATCATCTCATCAATAATCCTCTTCAATATTATCCGAATTTCCCATCCATGCTAACCAAGCTCTTGTTAGACATCCCAAATTTCAAAGGGAACTCTGGGGAGGATCCCACTAATCACATTAGGTCATTCCATATGTGGTATTCCTCCAATTCCATAATGGAGGATCTCATTTGTTTGCACTTATTTCAATGCACCCTCATAAGCTCTGCCACGAAGTGGTAACCCCATGCTTCACACCAGGTTTTTCAACTATTGAGACCATATTTTTATCCTATTTTCAATTACCCATATGTTATTATACCATAAATGAAATTTTGACCACTTTTTGACAAACCTCTGCAATGCATATTTATGATCATGTTCAAGAATGGTGCAAAAGACGAATCTTGTGCAATGATCTAGAGGTTGAATCCCATGTCTTTCTAGATTAGTTCAAGAGGTCCTTCCTTGCACCCTTTGGAAAATATGTTGCATAAACCTTTCCTTAAACCCTAGAAGAAACCATTCAGAAGGCTCTGCAATTTGATCAAATCTACACCTAATCAGGTTATGTTTAAACCATTGTTCCCAACCTTCCTTGACTTGGTTCTTCTTCTACACTGGGGGCATATCATGTCACAGACGGCGTGATTGGATCACTCTCTTACTAGTATATTTTTCCATATTGACAAGGACTACGGGATATGGCTAGCATTAGGAGGGGCCTAGTACCACATACGCTTATCTTCCCCCTAAACATTCATGTGTTAACTCATACTAAGGCACAAGTAATTCTTATGCATTTACACATTCACATAAGTTGATTTTAGGGCTAGCTAGTACTCATCCTAGATACCATAATGTGACCATGAATCTCTATTATCCTTATGTTCAACCCCCTTTTCTATAGTAAACACTACCTTTGTAGGTGCAAGTATACGCTCAGAAAAATTTTGATCATCCATATAATAAAATAAAAGGAATAAATGGAAGGGTAACCATAATACAGAATATCATGGAAACCCAAGAAACCAAGGTAATAAACCTAATTCCAACCAGAATGATGGTCTAATACTGCAACCTAGCAATCGGGCACCCATACCAACAAAAAAAAGGACCTTCACAGTAATAAGCCTTGTTCGTGGTGTGGTACTTATGGTCATTACACGCATTACCATCCCCTTCTCCCTCGGGTGCAAAAATCATGGGAAGACTCAGAGATTTCCTCTATAGGGAAGTAGCAGATGCCTTCATGTACTCTTGTCTACATAGTTGATGGTGCTTAAGAATCCTTTTCCCAACCAAGGATATGTGGCCACCCAATATAGCCAAACTCGTCCCATTCTCCCCCGTCATCAAACTGAGAATGGATCTTATCAAATCCTCAAGATTAATTCTAAGGAAATAAACCTTCAAAATCAATCATTTCAATATGATCCACCTCCTAGTGTGCAGCTAAAATTCACCATAGAGCCTCCTTCATCACCAAATGGTACCTTAGAGATCCATCTACCAAAGGCTAAGGTTCCTTCCAATTTCACCAAAGGACAATTACATCAAAATGCTCCCAATTCTAGGGTTTCCCATCACTACAACATAGTAAATGATTTGACATATTCTCTTATTTCAATGTCAATATTGGAAGTTCTCCAGACATGTTCATCATAGCATAAGGCTCTACTATCTGCTTTGGGCATTGTGGACCCTTCAGATGATTTCATGATTATCTTTGATTTTGACAAGTCATATAATCCTCATCTATCCCCATATTTTCCCTTTCATATCTCAGTCTCCATCAATAACATCGCCATACAATGATGTATCATTGACGAAGGTGAATCCACCTGTGTGATGCCTTCCCAAGTCTGGAAGAAAATTGGTTCTCTAGAAATTACACCATCTACTATCACTCTTCATGCATATTATGGTCACCCTTTGCAACCTATAGGAATGTACCATAATTCTCCCATTTCCTTGGCTGGTAAGGAAGTATTTCTTGACGTGGAGGTAATTGACTCCCCTTTAGACTATAATCTCTTACAAGGTGTAGCTTCATGCACACCCTGAAGGTAACTGCATATTCTATGTATCATACTATGATATTCACTCATAATGGGAAGATGTTTACTATCAATCAACTAATGTAATATGATCCTAATCTTAAGGCATCTCCTCAAATGTTATTTCCGTGATGGCGGGAAATGATACAGTGCCTTCCTTCATTAAGATTAGTCCAGAAGTCTATAAATATTCCTAGTTTTCTGGGGTCATATTATGGACCACCACCTATTAATATTGAGATTAGCACTTGTAATGTTTGTATGCTCCAAGGGTCACAAGTTGCTCAACATATCGGTACCTGTTCTCAGTTGTTATCCCATTAGAAATCTTATAATCCAAAATCAACTAGTGTCTCCAACCAGAACCCTTTCCTTTTCGCACTGCTAGGAATACTCAGCACACTTGTGATGGGTATGCTCAATTTTCCACATTTTACCTTGTGGATCCAAGTATGGTACGTTTATCCTCCTCCCAACACCCCTTAAAATCATCTTAAACCTTATGTGGCTTTGACATCGATGAAATCGGTTCCCGCCACTCCTTTTACTACTTCAGTTCTAGTACAAAATATACATGGGCCTTCTCCTGCTAAAAAGAGAATTTTTTGAGGAGGGGAAAGCCAAGAAGGAAGAGGAAATTATAAACCAACCCAAAAGGTGGTCAATAAACCGTCAACACCTAAGCCTACTCCTTCATGTGCTTTGTGCTATTTACATGGCCATGCCACCAATAATTGTCTTATTTTTTCTTGGTTGAAAGAATTCATTTCCTTGGATGAGATTTGACGAGACCCAAATGTTCCTAAAGTTCAAGTCACTTTTCTTGAATCATCCAAGAAGAGTTAAGGTTTATGAAAAAGTCACTTGTGTTATTTTTTCGGCAAGTACAGTTATTATTTTCATCACTGCCCTCATCTCTCTAATTTACATGATACTCTTATTGTTCTTCATGATATTGATGCAACTCGTAGTTCCCACTCTTCTCCTCTACCTATGGCCCCTAGAACCTCTCCTATGCTAGGGAAAGAGATTATTCATCCCACTGTTGTGATTGGTCCACATGATGTAGAGATGGCAGAAAATACCTTACCCCTCCTTTATCTTTCATCATCCATGAGATCAGCACCTTCAGACTCCCCTAATGCATTTGACTGTATGGTATTCTCTTCCATCTCTACATCAGTATCGACACCTTCAGACTCCCTAGAAGCATATAACTATGAACCTTTAGAGACATCTTATATTTATGTGGTTGCTTCGGTTTCAACATCAGTGGAACTTAAATCCACAAGTCACCATTCTCCTTCTATAGACATTACGAATGTGAAAATTGTCTCCCATGGTGATGCTTCAGATGCTTCATCATTTATATCACGTTCTACCTCACAATATTATTATCTACTATTTTAGTCAGATGAATAAATTATGGAGTCCATGACCACACTAGAATAGCAATGGGATGATATGTATCATCGCTCGTATTTTCTCCAGTGGAATCCATGTATAGTTGACCAATATGTTGTGAAATTGAAAGACTTCCTTCATGGTAAAGTAGATTGGTTCAAGAATCCCATACACACTCCTAATGCTTTCGAAGAGGGAAATATGACCAATATTTCACCTACCATCAAGGTGAATATCTCTAATAAACCTAGAGTTGAATAATACATCTCGTTGGGGAAAAATGCACTCCTAGAGAAATTAACGCTTACAAAAAGTTGTTCAAATCATTATGTGATATTTTCACTTAGTATTATTTTGATATTCTTAGACTTAATCTATCCATTTTTTAACACCATATCAACACTTGGTGATATGCCATCCCAGTCCACCAAAAGTAGCATCCTATTCACCCTTCCAAATGCGAAGCCATTAAGGTTGAAATCGATAAACTCAAACAAGTATATTTATCTACATTTTCGAGTACACATCATAGGGTTTCCAACCCAATTCTTGATTTAAAGAATCAAGGCACCATTTTCATCTACTCGGACTTTCACAATCTGAATAAATATTGTCCTAAAGGAAACTTCCCCACACCCTTCATAGACCAAATTATTTTGAATTTTCCTTAGGCACCATATCTAGTCTATGGCTAATCAATCACACAAGCACGCTAAGATCCCCATGAAAAAATTACTTTACACAGTGGAAATATACACCAATGAAAGCAATAAAGTACACAAATATATTTATTTTGAATCTTGATTTTTATTAGTCCATCAATAAAAGAATCATGGGGCTCTCATACCAAGGATCATGGTCCTTTAGATCATTATTATAGCTAGTATACATGGTATAAAAATATATTAGGGATAGATTTCAGATCCCTTTTGACCTTCAAACTTCCCATCACATCAAAGAAAAAATTCTTGACTTACTTGTTGTAGCAGCCCCTCGCTTGTATCCATTTCTTTCCTCTTTTCCTTTGATGTACCTAGTTGTCCTTTGCCTCCTTTATAGAGTTATTTGTCTCCTTTTAGATCTCTAACAATTAGATTCTCATATTAAACTCGTCTTTCAATTCACTTAAATTTAACATCCTTCTAATCTTGTTGTCAGTTCCTTTATTTCACCAAAAAACCATTGGCTGATTATTTATAAAGTGTTCATACTCGTTTCCCACCTGGCAGACTCTAGCTTAGTTGTCAAATAAACATCTTTGATATTGTATTTTCCTCTTCAACCCTTGTTCCTCACTACCCCCTTCCTTAACTTTTTCTAGCTCTCTTGGAACCCTGATCATGCCCTTGGTTAGGTTCTATAAGGTTATGACCTATCTTAGGCCTCCATTACCCCTGCAGCTAGACCCTAGGAACCTATATCAGACCCTTATCCCTCAGATTTGAGTCTTGCCTAAGTATCCTATCCTTTTAGTGTCCTAATATCTCATCAATGGATTCTTTGGTGACATTTTTTCTTCCCTAGCCTCACTTGTAGCCCTTTACTAGCTAGTGGATGGCCCTCCAACACTTCATCTTGCCTATTCTAAGCACAAACCTGCCAGAAAAAAATCCTAAATCTTCTCAACCCTTCTAGTGGCCTCCATGACATAGTCTTGACCTATGTTTATCCTTCCACATGGTCAAATGAGAATCATCTAGCTATAAGAATACTCGGCCTACCTTAGAACATGTTTGGACCTTCTATCCTAGACCTTAAGATCTCTCGGCCTAGTACAAACCTTCTTATATGTAATTCCCTACTTGATCCTATCATGCTAGTTTTGATTAGTGTTTAATTAACCTTCAAATATTGACTTATAATTATTAAGTAATATATGATATTCTCTAATTTATTTCTAAATCAAATATCTATATTTTATTCCTAATTTGTCTTCTCAAATCTACTTTTGACAAGATATGGTCTTCTTCAATTTATTTATAAATCAAATATATATATTTTATTCTCAACGTTTCTTCTCAAATCTACTTTTAAATAAAATACGGTCTTCTCCAATTTATTTCTAAATAAAATATCTATATTTTATTCCCAATGTGTCTTCTCAAATCTACTTTTATATAAGCTATGGTCTTATCCAATTTATTTATAAAGTAAATATCTATATTTTATTCTTAATATGTCTTCTCAAAAATAATTTTAGATAAGGTATGGTATTCTCCAATTTATTTCTAAATCAAATATCTATATTTTATTCTCAATGTGTCTTCTCAAATCTACTTTTAGATAAGATATGGTCTTCTCCAATTTACTTCTATATCAAATATTTATATTTTCTTCCCAATTTGTCTTCTCAAATCTACTTTTAGATAAGATATGATCTTCTCTAATTTATTTCTAAATTAAATATCTATATTTTATTCGCAATGTGTCTTCTCAAATCTACTTTTAGATAAGATATGGTCATCTCCAATTTATTTCTAAATCAAATATCTATATTTTATTCTCAATGTGTCTTCTCAAATCTACTTTTGGATAAGATATGGTAAGGAAAGTCAAGGTTAATAAATTAAAAAGATAAGAGGGTAGTCATAAAATATTTAATGGTAAGTGGTTGAGCTCGATGAGAGGAAGAGACATAAAGGGAAGGAGGATGAGAGGAGAAAGGAGGGGGGGATCCTTGGTCTTTGTTTTTGGCATTAGAGAATTTCTATTTTAGGAGAAATGTGGAGAAGAAGAAAGGAGAGAATGGAGAGAAAAATGAGAGAACTCAAACTTGGATCTACTGGAGAGTGTTGGTTTTAACATGGGCACACTACAATTGATTGGACTTGGGCTCGAAGGGATAGGGAACCTATGGAGATTCCTTGGGCTAGGAAATCTCTCCTAGTTGGTTGGGAGGTAAATTCAGTCGAGTATCCAAAAGGAGCATCCCAGTCAAGAGAATCCCAACCAAGCCATTGGAACATGCATTCTTCTATTTGTTGTTTTAATTATGTAAATTGATGCCAATGAAATGTCTTACATGTTTAATATGTTATTGATCAAATTTTACGTGTATGTTCTTATTTAGTAAATGTATATTTATACATGCTATAGTTTATTCTTATTAAATTAAATGATAATTTGGTTCAAAGCTATAAGACCTAGGATAGGTCATTACATATGGTATCAGAGCCCAGTTTGAAAATCTGGACCTAAAACCCACCTACACATACCACCACATTGTTAGGCTTATGTGATTATAAAAAATTCACCACACAATCAAAATAGAATTAAATTTAATCTTATTTTGAGTTTAGACTTCTATTATTACAATAAACTCACTCCACAATCCAATTAGAATTAAAATTTGTTTTGTTTTAAATGTCGGTAAAAATAAATAACCTATAAAAATAAATTTTTTTGAATGCCCATTAATTTTGGAACAACAAACTTTTAAATAAATAATTAAATAAATAAACAACAAAACAAAAACACTTTACACAGTCATTTCAGCATGGACTCTTCACTGCAACCGCACCACCCAGTGAATGCCCACAAATTACAAGTTTTAGACAACGTTTATGTACAAGTTTATATATCTCCATTGCAGGTATACGCTTATCACAGACAAAAAAATCCCTGCCAGAAAATTTTGGCTAAGTATGCAGCCAAGCATGAAGAATTTACTTGACGTGAAGATTTAAGCTACTTCCTAATTACTTAAGTCGCATATCTCATACAAAATAATTTGGCATATACTTAATAAGTTTCAAATTGAAAATGCATCTAAACATATTTTATGACTTTAAACACTTTTTAGACAACATGCCTGATGTGCAGTAAGTTTGAATCCATGTCCCAGTGAGTTATTTTGTGAAAGGGGTTTGTCAGAATTTGATCCTAACCGACTGCCCTTATATGAGACCCTTTAATATACTAGTGTTTGGCCTTTGTTTACATGATTCACTTTCATCACTTGGTAAATTATCTTCACCGGTGTCTTCATCACAACTCCTTGGAATATGTTTTCATTTGCTATGAAATCCCTGTATATAAAAAGGCTTCAATTAACATAGAATACAATAGTAACACCTTTAACCCACAAATAGCTTGAAGAAACACGGAGGCAACATCAATCGGCCATGGGATTTCAATTACAGACATCAAATACAAATTGGTTCAATCAAACTCGTTATGAGTATGTATATTGTGAGAATTTGTTCAAATTTTAGCTGTACTGCTTTGTTCCAATAACTGAAGTGAAAAGAGTGTCACTTTGAATAATATCATTGCAAAACGAATGTATGTCTGTAAAAAGAATGCGCCGCTTTCTTTTTAAAAAGAGTGTCACCTTGAATAATATCTCTGTAAAACGAATGTATGTCTCTAAAAAGAATGCGTAGATTTCTTGGCGGCTAGAAATATATTTTTCTGAGGATAAGTGTTTTTCCTTTCTAGATAGCTCACTTAATTAACATAAAAATTTACTTAGTCCCTTACCATTTTAATTTCATCTCTCATGGCCAATTCTTTGTCTCCTTATTATTATTATTACAATTAAATGTTAAAGAATTACAATTATAATATATTATTATTATTATAATTACAATTAAATGTTAATTTATTGGTTGAGGATTTCAAAGTAAGTAATTTCACAATTTTTTTTTGAAGTACATATATGTTTGGTGGGAGTTTACATATCTAAATATTATGAAAAAATGGATAGCATAACATTGGCTAAATATATATATATATCAAATTTGTATACACATTTATGGAGTAAAAGTTTGTAAAGAACTTTAACAAGTTTTCTAAATCTTTTCATCGTATTCGTGAAGTCACATTGGTATTTATAGAAAAATACATTGAGATATATCAAAATTTTATACACATTTATGCAGTAAAAGTTCGTAACCATGGATAATTTGAAGAAGTTTAACAAGTTTTCTAAATATTTATGTGGTAGTCATGAAGTCAGATTGGTATTTATAGAAAAATACATTGAGTTGTGATCAATGACCAACACAATATCAATAACTTTAAATTTGACATTTAATTTTACTTTAAACATCATTATTATTATATATATATATATATATATAAAAGTTAAAACAAAAAAATAATATAATAATTTTGATAATAAAGTAAAAGTAATTTGGTGAAGTTAGTGGTTTTGGAGTTCCATATTTATAAAAACTTATGGTATTGGCTCATGGTATTTATAGGTCATATCAATTGAACAATATGTATGACCAATATGCTTGTAATTTTATGGTCAGTTTTTGTTATTGTGCAAATTAACATATATAGGTCTTTAGATTCTAAAATAAATTTGATAGAATTTTAACCTTCTTACAATATAACTTGTTTATAAATACATGTAATAATTTTAAAGTAACCTTTACAATATAAAAATAATTTTAAAATAGATAATATTAACTTTTTGACGATATAACTTGTCTATAAATACATGTAATAATTTTAAGGTAAGCTTTACAATATAACATCTCTATGTAAAAAAAAATTAAAATAGATAATATTAACTTTTTGACAAGTTGTATATTTATTAGTTATAGGCTATTAACTTATCCTTAAATATTTCATGATTTTAACTTTGAATTATTTATATATATTTATAAAAAATTGTATATATTCTCATTTATAATATATGTGATATATCTTTGAAAAAAAAAATCAACCCTATTTATATAACTTATTTATATATATATATATACAATGAATTAGATAATTTAATTGAAAAATAAATATACATTTAGAGATTATTTAGAGATTTAAATTTTGAGAGAATAAAATATTAAAGTCTAAGCATATTCGTTTAGGTTTGAATTACAAATAATATTTTAACCTTCGTTGAATTTTCTTTTAGAATGTGTATATTAAGGAAGAAACCATGATTCAATGGTTTTAACATAAGAATATAAATGATATAAAAAATAAATAAATGTGATAAGAGATAATAGACATATTATTTTTTTTATCCACATTCAATTATGACATAAATTTATGATGATGTGAGAAGGTTATTTGTGAAACCAATATTGCAATAAACATAAAATTGTTTCTAATCATATATCATTTAGAGAAATTTAATTAGAATGCGATATGTGTGTGTGTGTGTGTGTGTGTGTGTGTGTGTGTGTGTGTGTGTATCATTTAGGAATGATTGGGATTTAAAAGGGTGATTGAGTTATAGTAGTGTAAGTTGAAATGGTCGCTTGGTGTTGATCTATAATATCAATGGATGGATAAAAATACAACATGCATTCATGGTTATTTGCTAAACCTTGCTTCAAGGACACTACCTCTTCAAGAGGGGACAAAAATTTTGATCTTAAGGTTCATATAATGGACATAAATGATTAAAAAAAAAAAAAAACATAATATAAAGGTTTGGGAGGAGCAACTAATGCTCATAGAAGAAAGGCATGACAAAAAGGGCATTATTTACATTAGTCATTAATTTAATTAATTGAATATATATCAAACAATTTCATTGACTAATTTTAATATTAACTATATAAATATATTTAATAATAATAATTAAGGTTACTAAAGAGAATAATTTTGCATTAATAAAGCATCAAATCATGACTGACAATTACATTACACTAGTAACATAGCTAGTATCAAAATAAAATTTGTAGTTTATGTAGATCTCACACATGAGGGAATTTAGTAGATCCTAGGGGATCTCCTAGGTATTATTAATGCTCGTTTACGAGAATAGTAAAATTATTAAATAAACTTATGCCTATCATTTTATATATGTTTGTCAGTCAACTAAGAGCAAACAAGTCTTAAGTTGTACTAATAAGTTTCGTATGGAACATATAATTGAAAATTTTTAAATGGTGAAGATGCAAGGAAATAGAGTTCAAGGAGGATCAACATAAGGACCTCCTAAAAATAATCCATTGTCATCACCTGAGTTGGCTCTTATCTTGCGCTCCCTGGAAGCAATTAATGAGACTTTAAGAGGGCATCAAACAACTAAGGTGGAAGTGAAGAACCCTCTATCAGGTTTGGGAAATATCGAGGGGTCAATAGACTTTTATAGAGGACCTCCAATCGAGGACATTATGAGGGAGCTCCAAATGATTAAGCTCCCAGATTTTGTTGGAGATTGTGCTAGCGAACGAGCAGAAGCTTGGTTAGAGGGAATGAGAAGGTGCTTTGCACTAAGAGATTATACTTCCAATTCAAAATCTAAAATAGTGATATTCCAACTTAGAGATAGTGCCCTTAACTAGTGGGGTAACTTAGATCATCAACTACACCTCACTCTTGACAGAGCTACCTGGGAGTTATTTGAGGAGAGATTCAGTAAAAAGTACCTACCAACATATTATGAAGAACAACAGGTAGGATACTTCCATGATTTGGTACAGGGAAACCACGCTGTCGAGGAATATGAGATTAGATTCATGGAATTGGTCAAGTATGTCTCATCATGGATATTAATCAGCGCTAGCTGATCATTTCATTTATGGATTGAATCCTACTATTAGGGAAATAGTGAAAATGTGGAAACCATCCTCAGTTGTATAAGTTGTTGAACATGCTCACTATATTGAAGAGAACTTAGAATTAAAAGGTGGAAACAAAACCATTTTTCAACAACATCCAAGGTTTATGGGGAAGGCCCCTTGTACCTTCTCCATGGGAGGAGGTTTGAGGCCACCGCCATATGCAAACAGGGTTATACCCAGAGCACCAATAGTAGGTATTTCAATGGTTTCCAGTGCAGATTCACCAGTAGCTTCGATGACTCATGAAAATCATGATCAAACACGAGGAGCCACAAGCTGGGGCAAGGGTCTCATGGGAAGGAGCTCTTTCCAAAGAACTCCACAACATTTTCTTCAGATTCTACCTCACATCACTTGTTGGGGATGTGGGGGACCTTATTACTAGCATGACGGTCCTGAGTTACAAACTGGTAACAACTGTAGAGAAGTAAAATCACCAATGGGGGGAACAATCAACCATCATCGAATATATGTAGCAGTTGATAACTAACAAGTTCAACACCAATATTCCATGGAAGAAATCTCGAGTATGATAAACAATGTAAAAGTTAAAATTTTGTTTGATTGTGGTGCTACAGATAGTTTCATTTCACCAGTTGCATTAGGAAAATGTGGGTTGGCATCATATGAGCACTATGACTTTAAACAAGTTGAAATGGCTTTTGGGATAAAACAAGCAATAGGACCTAATGTCGATGAATGTCAAGTGAACCTAGGGTGTGTAAAACTAAGTTGAAGGTATACATCACATCATTGGGGGTGTACTGTTGAGATTGCAACAAGATGATTAGCTTAGTGAAAAGAGTCGCCTTCACTAAGTGGGCCCGCAGGAAATTTTTGGCGCAAGTCTATTTTTAGACATGTCGATCATATTCTATGAGTTGCAGGATGCTATTTGTGGATGCTTGGTCAAGTTGGAAAAATAGATGGACTTCTATTTTTAGACATACTGGGTGAAATCTATTTTTAGATTGCCAGTCTAAAAAATAGATATGTTGAATATTATTAGCTCTTAATAATATTTGGACTATAAACATTATCTTATTCTCTTGGAGCACTTCAGTTAAGAGCACAAATGTGGCACAGGAGTTGACAGAAGGAATTACGCTATTCCTGAAGGTTAAGTGGAGCTATTGCATGGAGACTTCAGTTAGAACTCATGTGACAGAGTTTGGTGGAGTTATTGAGGTATTTGGTGGAGTTGTGTTCAGTTTAACTTAGTTAGACGTAGTTGAACTAGTTGTATCTAGTCTAACTGATTGATACACTAGTGAGAGTGGTGTGAATTAATTATTAATTAATTCACTAATTATTAACTCATTAATCAACTGAAGAATACATCAGTTAACTATAGTGCATGGAAATTTTTAGTGGAGACCAGTGGAGAGGTAGGTGAAAGAGCAGGTTGACTATCAGTTGTGACTATAGTGTTGCATGATTTGCAACACACAGTGATTGGAGATGCCAATGAGGATTGTGTGAGCAAGGCTAGACCAATTCGAGTTCATTCAGAGCCAATATTCAGCAGGGATTGCGCAGTAGAGGTAGGCTAGCAGGTGGCAAAGATCGGTGCATGGATTTGCTAGATCGGGCCTGATTATTGTGTAGCGATTGTATTGTACTGAGAGCTTGACATGATCAGCTTTGTATGAGGATTGTTACATGATCTCTATGACATATATTATATACAGATAGTTGGAGTTTCTAGCTTTAGGCTTTCCCAATAAAACACTGTGTTCATATGTGTGAATTTTTATGGTTTCAATGTGTGCATGCAATTGATTTAATTTCCGCAAGTAATGATCAATAGTAGAAGAGATTCTGTATTATGCATGAAGTCAAATAGTGCGTGATCAGGAGAATCTTGGATGTATAATGCATTAGTTATATAATTTTTACATGGTATCAGAGCGATATTGATCATTGGAGAAATTTCAAAGCATTGAAGCAGTTGGGTTTTGTGCTTGTGGAATTCGAATTTGCAGCAGTGTTTTCTTGGTGTCGAAGTTGAGATGTCTTTCAACGGATTGTGATTGGAGTATGCCCTTAAGGGCAGCTCAAATTATATTGCATGGAAGGACAGGATGGAGGCAGTGCTGGAGGATAATGGGTTGAAGGAGTTCATAGATGCAAAAATTCCAAAACATGCTTCTAGAGATGCTGCCGCACTTGACGCATCACAAAAGAAGACAGCAAAATATCGAAGGATTCTGTTGGAAGGTGTGAAGGATCACATAGTGTCCAGCCTTCATGGTAAATCTTCTCCATTCTTGATGTGGAAAGCTTTGAAAGACTTGTTACAAAGCAAGAGAGACCAGAGGAAGTTGGTGCTCAAGGATAAACTCAAGAAGATAAAAATGGAGAAAGGCGACAGTATACCCAAGTACCTCACGAAGTTTTTCCAGTGCAGGGATGAGCTGGGAAGTGTGGGGGTTACTATAGATGAAGAGGACTTGGTGAGCTTGGCTCTCCTTGGGCTTTCGTAGAGTTGGCATTCCTATGAGGACTTTGTTAATGGTCGGGAGAAACTGCTGGGATGGGAGCGACTTTGGTTGGATCTTGTGCAGGAGGAGATAAGGCGGAGTACCAGGGATGGATCTTCATTGAAGAATGAAGATGAAGAAAATTTCGCTTTGGCTGCCAAAGCAAAGAAGGGGAAGAGCAAGAAGAATAATTCTCAATCTGGTGCGAAAGGCAAGAAGCAAGACATGTCCAAGTGAAGTGCTTTCACTATCACCAACATGGAAATTATGCTACTAATTGTCCACAGAAGAAGAAAAATAAGGAGGCTGCTGGATCTGCAGCTGGAGAGGCCTTAACCTCGCAGTTTTAGCTATATTTTTCGTTGATCGCATGCTTGGTCTCAAGTATTATGGGTTCAGTGTGGTTTCTTGACAGTGGTGCGTCTTTCCATATGACCGGAGAAAAAGATTTGTTTAATGATCTAGATGAGAAGGATCTTGTAGTGCACATCGAGATGGGAGATGATGGTAGATACAGTGCGACTAGTATCGGGACCATTTCCTTTGAGAGGGAGTCTGGAAAACCCTTCATCTTGAAGGATTTCATGCATGTTCTAGGATTGAAGAAGACTCTGATCTTTGTGGTGATGTTGGAAGACAAGGGATATGATGTTGTCTTTAGCGAGGGAAATACTTTCCTGTGCAGTAAGGAAACTGGTGAAACTCGAAGGATAGGGGTTCGAGTTAAGAACCTTTATCAGTTGCTGGTAGATGGTTGCGCAGCAATGGCAGTCAAGGCAGAAGTAGTGGTGAGCTGGGATGAGGGCAAGCTATGGCACAGGAGATTGGGCCATCTTCACCATGGTGCTTTGAAAACTTTGCAGCCGATTTCTACCGGGCTTCCCAAAGGTACACTTGCGCAGTCAAATCAGTGCAAGGGATGTACTTTGGGAAAATTTGTGAAAGCCACCTTTCATGAGAAGGATAGTCGTGCCATGACGATCCTTGAGAGAATTCACATAGCTATGTGTGGACCTTTCTCAGTAGCTTCGACAACAAAGCATAGGTATTATGTGATATTTGTTGATGATTTTTCTCGTAAGTGCTGGATCTTCTTCATGCAGAAGAAGAGCGAGACATACTCAAAGTTATGTGATTTCAAGGCACTGGTGGAGAAAGAATCATGGAAGCAAGTGAAGGCTCTTAGGAGCGATAATGGTGGAGAATTCATCTTTGGAGAATTCAAGGACTTTTGCAGCACAGAAGGAATTCGAAGAGAGCTCATAGCACCTCATAACCCAGAGCAGAATGGGGTCGCTGAGCGGAAGAACAGAATGATCGTGGGTGTTGCACGGGCGATGTTGCATGATCAGGGCCTTCCCATACGCTTGTGGGCTGAGGCATGCAATACTACGGTTTATGTGCAAAACCGTTGTCCTCATAGAGTACTTGGAATGAGTACACCCGAAGAGGCGTTTTCTGGTAAGAAGCCTAGTATTTCTCATCTGAAGATTTTTGGCTCACCTATTTACATTCATGTGACGAAGGATGCCAGGAAGAAGCTGGAGCCAATCGCAGATGTTGGGATATTTGTGGGATACACTGATACACCCCACAACTATCATGTATATTTTTCAGACAGTTGGAAGACTGTTGTGTGACGAGATATCAAATTTCATGAGGAGAAAGCCATGAAGTGTTCGCTTGAGAGGGAGCCACACTTGCATGTAGATGAGGAGCTATTAGTTCCTAAGGATGAGCCTTAGGATGTGGATTAGCCACAAGAGGAGTTTCATGGAGTGGAAGAAACCACTCATGCAACACCAACCATCAGAGGGAGAAAGTGCACTATAGAAGCTGAGCGACTAAATCTTGATGCAAAGAAGATTGTAGGAGCACCTACATCACAGCGTAGACAGAGACAGTCGCCTGACCAATATACTGGATACATGGCTCTAATGAGCAAGTGTATCGTGACAGAACCATCCTCTTTCGAGGAAGCTGTGGAGGACCCTGCATGGGTAGATGCCATGGTGGAAGAGTATGATTCGATTGTCAGAAACAGTGCATGGGAGATTTTCCCAAGGCCGGAAGGGAAATCAGTGGTAGGTTCGAGATGGATCTACAAAATGAAGCAAGCTACTGGCGGGAGCGTCATGAAGTACAAGGCAAGATTTGTTGCCCGGGGCTTCTCACAGATTGAGGGGATCGACTATGAGGAAACCTTTGCACTTGTCACAAGGTATTATTCCATACGGAGCATCCTAGCTCTGTCAGTGCAGATGGGATGGCACATTCATCAGATGGATGTGAAGACTGCATTCCTCAACGGAGTCATTAAGGAGGAGGTGTACATAGAGCAACCCGAAGGTTTCGGGATCTTCAGCAGCGAGTCGCATGTGTGCAAGCTCAAAAGAGTGTTGTATGGGTTGAAACAAGCACCTCGTGCTTGGTACACATGGATAGACAGTTATTTCACTGGTCTTGGATTCACCAAGAGTGAGGCAGATCCAAGCCTATACTAGATTGTGGTGGAGGGTAAGTTGTTGATCATTGTACTTTATGTAGATGATTTGATTCTGACGGGTGATGAACAATTGATACTCTCATGCAAGTCTGATCTTGCAAAAGAGTTTGAGATGAAGGACTTGGGCCTGCTTCATTATTTCCTAGGATTGGAAATTTGGCAGCGCAATGATGGATTGTTTGTGTCTCAAGCCAAGTATGCCCGGGAGATACTGGAGAAGTTCAACATGCATGGCTGCAAGCCTATCGACACTCCTCTTCCTGGTGGTTGGAGGAAAAAGGATGCTACATCGACAGAGGTAGTGGATTCCACTGTTTACCGACAGTTGGTGGGGTCTCTTATGTATCTAGTCAATACGTGGCCTGTCATATGCTACGTTGTTAACTAGCTTTCACAAGCTATGGTTAAGCTTACCAAGCTCTTTTGGATGGCTGGGAAGAATGTATTGAGATATCTCAGAGGCACATCGGGATATGGATTATGGTACAGACAGGAGGATGAGGTGAAGCGGCATGGCTTCACGGATGCAGATTGGGCAGGGAGCCCAATGGACAGAAAGAGCACATCTGGAGGGATTTTTAGTATCGGATCAACAGCAGTTTCTTGGTATAGCAGGAAGCAGAGATCCGTGGCACTCAGTTCAGCGGAGGCCGAGTACATGGCAATGAGTTTGGCTGCATGCGAGGCTATATTGATCCAGGTGGATATTGGTGGCCACCCGCCTATTCCACTTGGGCCCCCACCATTGTCTCTTTCAGTTTTTCATTTTCGACATAACTTACTATTTTTAGCAGTTTTTCGGGTCCCGAACTTCTGGAGCCGTTTTGAGGCCCTAAACGACGTTTTTGGGCATTGCGCCTCCAGTGAATGTCATTCCATTTTGGAATGACATTTGTGGTAAAATTTGTAGTCCTTGGATAGAGATTTCTAATGATGTATCATATGCATCAAACAGAGATAGTATGCCAAAGTTACGTCCCTAGGAAGTTGAAACACCAATTTACCCAAACGGGGCCCATAGTTTTGGTGCTTCATCTCCTAGGGTTAGGTTTTTGGATGTTTAGGGTTCTCCATTATTTCTCAATCATAAATAGGCCCTCGAGCCTCATTGTAACTCAGTTCAGAGGCCTGTAGCTGCCACATCTCTTCTCAGAGATAGCTACTAGTGCCCTAGCTAGTTTTATTTCCATTCTGTTTGTAAGCAAACTTTAGTTCTTTGATATTAATGAAATGAAGTGTTATTTCTGCTGCATATCTGTATTTATGGTTATATGTTTATTCTGTTGCATTCCTGCATAAATCCGTATCAGTGGTATCAGAGCCAGGTTTTCTTTTTCTCGATCCTTCTTTGCATGTCCCCAACGAGTTCGGGGTATAAGGAGCTAGGGCTTGATCTGGTGGAACCTTTGCAAGATCAGCCTCGCAAACCTCGACAGACGCCCATGGGGGACGAAAAGAAAGATGAGGGAGCAGGAGATCCTATCAAAATATTTCTTGAGGAGGCCCTCGAAAAACAAAGGAACGCGATGATGGATAACTTTGCTCAGATCCTTCAACGGCTACCCACCGACAACGCATCTGCATCCAGCAGCCACTCTGGAGGTGCTACTCCTTTTAAGGTACAAGTAAATTTCGACATTCCCATATTTGAGGGTCAAATAGACGCAGATGCCGTAGATAGATGGTTGAATCTATTAGAAGGATATTTCTTCGTTCATGACTTTTCAGACCGGGAGAAGATTATTTTTGCACTCCTCAAAGCTACCCCCCATGTTAAGGACTGGTGGGAAACCTACTGTGAGAACAAGGACCAGACAGAACCCTCTCTGTTCTCGGCCGTACCAACTTGAAATTCTTTCCGAGACGCCGTCAAGGAACAGTACTATCCCGTGGGGAGCTATGAGGACAAGTACATACAATGGACCACGCTGCGACAACAAAGGGATCAAGATGTGCATGAGCTGACGAATCTGTTCCATACCCTGAGCACAAAGTTGGGTATCAAAGATTCAGAGAAACATCTGGTGCTAAAGTATCGCAGTTGTCTGCAAAAATACATTCAGGAGGAAATGGAGTTCCTTGACATCTCCTCGCTTGGTACGGCATACCGGTATGCTACCAAGATTGAGCAGAAATTCAAGCAGAAGAAGCGAGACTTTGGATCTGCGAATCAAAAGCAAGGGAAAGGTGCTTCCAAACTGCAGAACAAAGGACAGAGCCAAGGCATGGTGGCTAAAGACAACTCATCGAAGCCACAAGAAAAGAACAGCACCGCAAAGCCAAAGGACACGGGAAAGTGGTGTGAGTTCCATAAGAGCTCCACTCACAACACAAGTGAGTGTCGGGCCAAGCAGTCGCTAGTGGCCGAGATGAGGGCTTCTGAGTCAGATGCATGCTCCGACTCTGAATCATAACCTGAAAAGGGGAATGAAAAATGGAAACATATTATTGATGCGGAGCCCAACGCCACTGTTGCCACTACAAAGGTCCAGAAGGAGGAACCGGAAGATCCAGAGGAGGAGGAATGTCTCTTCCACTCCCAGATGTGGGTAAAGGGCTCCCCTGTACAGTTCATTGTCGACAATGGGAGCCAAAAGAACCTCATTTCAGCAGACGCCGTGAAGCGGTTGGGCTTGCCGACCACAGCTCACCCACATCCATACACAATCGGGTGGCTTCACCAAGGACGAGATCTCCGCGTCAGCCAGCAGTGCCGCCTTCCCTATAGCATCAAGCCCTTCACGGATGAGGTATTATGTGACGTTGCTCCTATTGATGTTTCTGATGTAGTATTAGGACAACCATACTTGTGGAAGCGTCATGCTGTGTATGAGTCTCGACCTCGTGCTGTTATTGTTACTTTGGGAAATAAGTTGTACAGGATACCAAAAGTACCACCTCCTGCAGCTATCTCTTTGGTTACTAAAAAACAATGCAGTAAGCTCATTTCCCAAACCAGGAAATTTGTTTTCCTGATGATCTGCCCCTAGGGCAAGAAGAAGACTGTGGCCACGACCTCCAGACAGGGCTCCTCTGCACGACAACAACAGATGGATAAGGTTGTGGAAGAGTACGGGGACATCTTCACCTCACCCACAGGGGTTCCTCTGCACTGTCAGGTCAAGCACCCGATTGATCTGACCCCGGGTGTGCCACTACCCAATGGACCAATCTATCGGCGCTCTGTTATGGAGAATGATGAAATCAAGAGGCAGATTCAGGAGCTGTTGAAGAAAGGTCACATCAGACCAAGTTCATCGTCGTGTGGGAGCCCGATCGTGTTGGTACAGAAGAAGGATGGGACGTGGAGACTCTGTATTGAATATCGGGCGCTGAACAAGATCACTGTCCGGAATAGGTACCCAATCCCACGGATTGATGACCTTCTGGACCAACTCAAAGGTGCAAAATATTTCAGCAAGATTGACCTGAATTTTGGGTATCACCAGGTACCAATTGAACCCTCTGATGTGTGGAAGACTACCTTCAAAGCCAAGGAAGGCCTTTTTGAATGGTTAGTCATGCCTTTCGAGTTGACGAATGCTCCCGCAACCTTCATGAGGATGATGGATGACATCTTGCGGCCATTCACCAACTCATTTGTAGTGGTGTACTTGGATGACATTCTGATCTTCAGCAAGACTTGGGAAGAGCACCTTCACCACATCCGACAAGTCCTCCAAACACTGCGGCAACACAAGTTGTGTTACAATTTGGAGAAATGCATGTTTGGCATGACCCAGGTTCAATATCTGGGATACATTATTGATGAAAGGGGGGTGCATGTGGATCTAGCCAAGATCCAAGTCATTCGGGATTGGCCAGCCCCAACCACTATAACAGAGCTTCGTAGCTTTCTGGGTCTTGCTAATTTCTACCGTAGATTTGTGTTGGGATTCTCTCATATCACTTGGCCCTTGAGTCAAGTCACCAAGGGAGGAGTAAGAGCAAAATTCTTTTGGTCGGAACCTCAACAGAAGGCGTTCACAGAATTGAAAAATCACCTTTGTTCTGCCCCAGTGCTCACATTACCAGACTTGCAACAGCCATTTTAGATCGAGACAGATGCCTCTGACTATGCTATTGGGGCAGTTCTTACTCAACAGGGACATCCAGTGGCATATCACAGTGAGACATTTTCTGAGACAGTTTGCAAGTATCCCACCTATGACAAAGAAATGTATTCCATTGTGTAAGCCTGTTGACAATGGAAGCATTACATTTTGGGGAAGGAAACAATCATCCACACAGACCACCGGCCCCTGCAGTTCATACAGACACAATGGAAGTTGCAGAATGATCGCCATCAGAATTGGTCCACATATCTACAACAATTTCATTTGAACATCAAGTACAAGAAGGGTAGCACCAATAATGTTGCAGACTGCCTCAGCCGACCACCGATCGTGGCGCTCACCACCCTGCTCAACTCTTGTGGGCACGAGACTTCTGATTGGCCACTTCTCTATGAGAGTGACCCAGAATTTGGCCACACTTACAAGGCACTCTTGGGGGTACGCAAGTTACAAATTTTCACCTCCAAGATGCACTTTTATGTCACCTGGGACACCTTTGTGTTCCTTCAAGCGAGTGTGCCAAGATGATATGGGAAGCACACTATAGTCGATTCGCTGGGCATTTTGGGGTCGAGAAAATAGTAGCAATACTATAGAAGTATTTCTATTGGCCGAACCTACGAAAGGATGTCAAGAAGCACATCAGATCCTGCACTGCTTGTGCCATTGCCAAACCGACCATCAAGAAGCAAGGCCTATATACTCCACTACCTACCCCTAGTCGACCTTGGGAATCCATCTCCATGGATTACATGTTGAGCTTGCCTTCTACTAAGAATGGAAATGACTATGTTTTCGTGGTCGTTGATAGATTCTCGAAGATGGCCATTATGGCGGCCTGTAAGAATAATATCATAGCAGAAGCCACTGCTAAACTCTTCTTTGAACGAGTGTGGGTGCACTTTGGGATCCCACAGTCTATCATATCAGATCGAGATAGCAGGTTCCTCAGCACATTTTGGTCTAGCCTCTAGTCAATGTTGGACACAAAGCTCACCAAGTCCACAGCTTTCCATCCCCAAACAGATGGCCAGACAGAGGTCGTCAACAGAATGATTGTACACATTCTGTGCATGTACAATTCAAAGCATCCCCGCACATGGGACGAGAGCCTCCCCTATGTACAACATAGTTATAACCGGGCTCTCCACAGTTCAATTGGCCATAGCCCCTTTCAGGTGGGCTTGGGATTCTAGCCACTATGTCCCATTGACGTAGCCATGCCATTTGCAGCTGCTCAGGCCGATTCAGTGCACGTCCAGTCTGAAGTTGACAAAGCAAGTAGCTTCATCGAGCGCATTCAACACATTCGCCAATAGGTTCATGATATATTGGATAGAGCCAATTCAAAGTACAAGCAGCACCATGATCAACACCGGGTGCCACACAACTTCCAGGTGGGCGACAAAGTATGGCTACATTTGCAGAAGGAGTGCCTCACTGGACCCCACCGCAAGCTTCGCCTGCTCCGATACGGCCCGTACACCATCACCAAGGCTATAGGGAATAATGCCTTCGAGCTTAGTATTCCTTCATTCCTTGGTCTGCACCCAGTCTTCAATGTGGATCGCCTTCATCCTTACTTCCCACCTCTACTGGACACCTCGGACATTGCAGAACAACTCACACCAAGAGAGTTAAACCCAGACTGCATGGAACAGGCCACCACAGATTGTATCATGGATATGCAAATCAAGAACACTCGCCAATGTAAGACCTAACTCCATTTTCCAAGTTGTCAAAGTCAACAATTCCTCGCACCAAGGAAAGTATCACCAGGACCAAGTTTAAAGTAAATTTCCTCATCTCATGGAGGAACTTAATGCAATGGGGACCATTACTTCCAAGGGGGAGTAAATGATCCAGGACACAGGCTACCCACTGCTCCACTTGGGCTCCACCATTTGCTTTCCTTCTTTCATTTTTCATTTTCGGCACAACTTACTATTTTTGGCGCTGGGTCCCAAACTTCCTGAAATGCTTAGTTCTAAATTACATTTTTTTGGGAATCGTAATTATAATATGACATTCCATTCCAAAATGATATTTGTCATGAATGTAACTCTTATTAGCTTCTAACGATGTATCACATGCACAAACAGAGGAAGTATGCCAAAGTTACGCTCCTAGGAAGTTGAAACACCAATTTACCCAAACGGGGCCCATAGTTTTGGCGCTTCATCTCCTAGGGTTAGGGTTTTGGCTGTTTAGGATTTCCCATTGTTTCTAAATAATAAATAGGCCCTCGAGCCTCATTGTAACTCAGTTCAGAGGCCTGTAGCCACCACATCTCTTCTCAGATAGCTACCAGCGCCCTAGCTAGTTTTATTTCCATTCTGTCTGTAAGCAAATTTCAGTTCTTTGATATTAATGAATTGAAGTGTTATTTCTGTCGATCTCACTGATGGTTATACTTATTCTCAAGGTGTTCCCTTGAGCAACTGGATCATATATGGATGAGGAAGCGATCCCGGCTCAAGTTGCTCGGTTCACACTTAGATCCCTACGATTATATTTTGAGACCAAAGCACAAAAATCCTTCAACTATTATTTCATGATATATTCAAACACATTGACATTAACTAAAAGATCATCATATCGAGATTGTAGTGAAAGATCATATTTACATTCCTATGGAGTGATGAGGAAGATATCTTGACGAAGGCACTCACCAGAGAAATTCAATATCACAAAGGTGGATCGAGGTGGCAGAGCAATCTTATCTTTTGAGAGGGAGTGCTGAGACAAATAGCAATAGCTTAGTGAAAAGAGTCGCCTTCACTGAGTGGGCCCGCAGGCTATTTTTGGCGCAAGTCTATTTTTAGACATGTCGATCATATTCTATGAGTTGCAAGATGCTATTTGTGGATGGTTGGTCAAGTTGGAAAAATAGATAGACTTCTATTTTTAGACATATTGGGCAGAATCTATTTTTAGATTTCCAGTCTAAAAATAGATATGTCGAATATTATTAGCTCTTAATAATATTTGGACTATAAACATTATCTTATTCTCTTGGAGCACTTCAGTTAAGTGCACAGATGTGGCATAGGAGCTGACATAAGGAATTATGCTATTCTTGAGGGTTAAGTGGAGCTATTGCATGGAGACTTCAGTTAGAACTCATGTGACAGAGTTTGGTGGAGTTATTGAGGTAGTTGGTGGAGTTGTGTTCAGTTTAACTCAGTTAGACACAGTTGAGCTAGTTGTATCTAGTCTAACTGATTGATACACTAGTGAGAGTGGTGCGAATTAATTATTAATTAATTCACTAATTATTAAATCATTAATAAACTGAAGAATACATTAGTTAACTACAGTGCATGGACAGTTTCAGTGGAGACTAGTGGAGAGGTAGGTGAAAGAGCAGGTTGACTATCAGTTGTGACTATAGTGTTGCATGATTTGCAACACCCAGTGATTGGAGGTGCCAATGAGGATTGTGTAAGAAAGGCTGGACCAATTTGAGTTCATTCAAAGCCAATATTCAACAAGGATTGCGCAGTAGAGGCAGGCTAGTAGGTGGCAAAGATCGGTGCATGGATTTGCTAGATCGGGCCTGATTAGTGTGTAGCGATTGTATTGTACTGAGAGCTTGACATGATCAGCTTTGTATGAGGATTGTTACATGATCTCTATGACATATATTATATACATATAGTTGGGGTTTTTAGCTTTAGGCTTTCCCGTTAAAACATTGTGTTCATATGTGTGAATTTTTATGGTTTCAATGTGTGCATGCAATTGATTTAATTTCCGCAAGTAATGATCAATAGTAGAAGAGATTTTGTATTATGCATGAAGTCAAATAGTGTGTGATCAGGAGAATCTTGGATGTATAACGCATTAGTTATATAATTTCTACATGTACGATATAATCAACGGAATGGACTAGCTAGAATCTCATTGATCTTTGGTAGATTGTTTCAAAAAGAAGGTGATTTTTTTAGATGATGAAGGTAGGTCAATTGAGATTTGTGGTATCAAGAGATGAGTGTCCATAAAATTCATCTCCACGGTGAAGGTAAAGTGTTGTATCCATCAATATTTTAAAATATATGTGGTTGAGGTTGTAAGTGAGAAAAAAGGACCCTCCCTACTTCAATACCCAGTTTTGCCAGAATTCGAGGATGTTTTCCCTAAGGAATTTCCTGGATTACCACCTGTGAGGGATATTGATTTCACAATTGGCCTAAAACCTGGTGCAGAACCAATCTCCAAGACACCTTACAAGATGATAGCCCCAAAAATTTGTGAGTTGCAGATGTAGTTAAAAGAGCTTTTAGACATGGGATGTATTAGACCAAGTATTTCACCTTGGGGTGCACCAGTGATTTTCGTCAAGAAGAAGGATGGTTCTTTAGGCTATGCGTATATCATAGGGACTTGAATCAAGACAAAATAAAGAATAGGTACCTAATACCTAGAATAGATGACCTATTTGACAAAATGAAGGGAGCAACGGTTTTCTCAAAGATCGATCTGTGATTTGGATACCACCAATTAAGGATTAAGGAAGGTGACATCCTAAAAACTACATTTCAGACTCAGTTTGGGCAATACGAGTTTGTAGTTATACAACTTGGTTTTAATAATGCACCAGCAATATTCATGAGTCTCATGAATGGTGTGTTCAGGAAATATTTGGACCAATTAGTGCAAGTCTTTCTGGATGATATTCTTGTGTATTCCAAGAATTAAAAGGAGCATGAAGAGAACGGTTGTATTGACCTTCTTAAGGGAAAAATTAGTTGTATGGAAAATTATCAAAATGTTCCATCTCTCAAAATAAAATTCATTATCTTGGGTACATCATTTCAGGAGAAGGGATTTTAGTTGACCCAAAAAAATTAAAGGCCATAATGGATTGGACAGTGCCAAAAAAAACTCAAGAGGTGCTTAGATTCATGGTGCTAGCAGTTTATTATCATAGATTTATGGAAGGGATTTCAAATATTTCAAAACCCATCACCAAATTACAGCGAAAATGGGTTATGTATGAATGGACATATGAATGTGATACTACATTCACTGAAATAAAGAGGTTACTAACTAGTGCATCGACCCTTCGAGTGTCTGACATGGAAAAAGACTTAATTTTCTACAAATATGCTTAAAATAAAGGATTGGTAGTAGTGTTGATGCAAGAAGGCGGAATAATAGATTACACATCCAGAAATTTGAAGAAACATGAAGAATTGTATGCTACCCCTGACTTAGAATTAGCAGCAGTGATGCTAGTTTTAAAACTCTAGAGACACTACCTCGTTGGTAGAGTATTTGAGTTAAGAACTGATCATCAGAGCCTGAAGTACCTCTTCACTCAGAGATATTTTAATGCAAGGTAGAGGCAGTGGAGTGAATTCATGAGTGGGTATGATTTTGGGATCTCATACATTAAGGGAAAGGAGAATGTGCTGGTTGATGCACTAAGAAGGAGGCCACATACCTTCTCCTTAGTACGCTTGAGGGTTAATTTGAGGGATCGTGTGTTGGAAAAAATTTTTGAAGATAGTTGGTATCTAAAGGTTATATCAATACTCCAGAGAGGGAAGGAAATAGAACCAAATTTTAAGGGTTATGTCCTTGAACCAGATGGAGTATTGAGATTTCAAGGAAGAATGTACAACCCTAAGGAAGGGAGTATAAGAAGAACCATCCTCAAAGATTCATATAGAGAAATCTATTGTGTGCATCTTGGAGTGGAGAATATTTATGAAGACATGAAGAAACTCTTATTTTTGGTAGGAATGAAGCATGACATAGTTCATTTTGTTAACAAATTTCTTAAATGTCTACGTGTGAAGTGATCCGGATTTATGCAGGAACGCAACAGAATAAACATATAACCATAAATACAGAGATGTAGTGGAAACAACACTTCATTTCATTAATATCAAAGAACTGAAATTTGCTTACAGACAGAATGGAAATAAAACTAGCTAGGGCGCTGGTAGCTATTTCTGAGAAGAGATGTGGTGGCTACAGGCCTCTGAACTGAGTTCCAATGAGGCTCGAGGGCCTATTTATTATTGAGAAACAATGGAGAACACTAAACATACAAAAACCTAACCCTAGGAGATGAAGCACCAAAACTATGGGCCCCGTTTGGGTAAATTGGTGTTTCAACTTCCTAGGGACGTAACTTTGGCATACTATCTCTGTTTGACGCACATGGTAAATCATTAGAAAGATCTATCTGAGGAATATAGATTTTGACATGAATATCCATTTCGAAATAGAATGATATTCGTTGGAGACGCGATGCCCAAAAAACGTCGTTTAGGGCCTCAAAACGGCTCTGAAAGTTCAGGACCCGAAAAAACTGCTAAAAATAGTAAGTTGTGCCGAAACTGAAAAAATGAAAGAGGCAATAGTGGGGCCCCAAGTGGAATAGGCAGGTGGCCACCAATATCCACCTGGTTCATTCCTCCCCCCTTAAGAATCAATGGTCCCCATTGCATTGAGCTCTTCCATGAGATGAGGAAACTTCTGTTGAACTTGGTCCCTGGTGAACCACTTGCCTTGGTGCGGGAGTTGGCCAGCTTTGACAACCTGATACAGTTGGATGTTCTGTTGGCGAGTGCTCTTTATTTTCATGTCCCTGATACAATCCGTGGTGGCTTGTTCCATGCAGTCTGGGTTTAACTCTGTTGGTGTGAGTTGTTCTGCAATGTCTGAGGTGTCCAATAGAGGTGGGAAGTAAGGACGAAGGCGATCCAGATTGAAGACTGGGTGCAGACCAAGGAATGGTGGAATACTGAGCTCGAAGGCATTGTTCCCTATAGCCTTGGTGATGGTGTATGGCCCGTATCAGAGCGGGTAAAGCTTGCGGTGGGGTCCAGTGAGGCGCTCCTTCTGCAAATGTAGCCATACTTTGTTGCCCACCTGGAAGTTGTGTGGTACCCGGTGTTGATCATGGCATTGCTTGTACTTGGCATTGGCTCTGTCCAATATATCATGAACCTGTTGGCAGATGTGTTGAATGCGCTCGATGAAGCTACTTGCTTTGTCAACATCAGACTGGACATGAGCTGAATCGGCCTAAGCAACTACAAATGGTATGGCTATGTCAATAGGACATAGTGGCTGGAATCCCAAGCCCACCTGAAAGGGGCTATGGCCGATTGAACTGTGGAGAGCCCGATTATAACTATGTTGTACATATGGGAGGCTCTCATCCCATGTGTTTGGATGCTTTGAATTTTACATGCGCAGAATGTGTACAAGCATTCTGTTGATGACCTCTATCTGGCCATCTATTTGGGGATGGAAAGTTGTGGACTTGGTGAGCTTGGTATCCAACATTGACCAGAGGCTGGACCAAAATGTGCTGAGGAACCTGCTATCCTGATCTGATATGATAGACTGTGGGATCCCAAAGTGCACCCACACTCGTTCAAAGAAGAGTTTAGCAGTGGCTTCTGCTGTGATATTCATCTTGCAAGCCGCCATGATGGTCATCTTCGAGAATCTGTCGACGACCACGAAAACACAGTCATTTCCCTGCTTAGTAGAAGGCAGGCCCGACATGTAATCCATGGAGATGGATTCCCAAGGCCGACTAGGGGTAGGTAGCAGAGTATATAGGCCTTGCTTCTTGATGGTCGATTTGGCAATGGCACAAGCAATGCAGGATCTGATGTGCTTCTTGACATCCTTTCGAAGGTTCGGCCAATAGAAATACTTCTGCAGGATTGCTACTATTTTATCGACCCCAAAATTCCCAGCGACTCGACTATAGTGTGCTTCCCATATCATCTTGGCACACTCACTTGAAGGAACACAAAGGTGTCCCAGGTGACATAAAAGTGCATCTTGGAGGTGAAAATTTGGAATTTGTGTACCCCCCAAGAGTGCCTTGTAAGTGTGGCCAAATTATGGGTCACTCTCCTAGAGAATCGGCCAATCAGAAGTCTCATGCCCACAAGAGTTGAGCACGGTGGTGAGCACCACGATCGGTGGTCGGCTGAGGTAGTTTGCAACATTATTGGTGCTAGCCTTCTTGTACTTGATATTCAAATGAAATTGTTGCAGATATGTGGACCACTTCTGATGGTGATCATTCTGCAACTTCCCTTGTGTCTGTATGAACTGCAGGGGCCGGTGGTCTGTGTGGATGATTGTTTCCTTCCCCAAAATGTAATGCTTCCATTGTCGAACAGCTTTCACAATGGAATACATTTCTTTGTCATAAGTGGGATACTTGTGAACTATGTCAGACAATGTCTCACTGTGATATGCCACTGGATGTCCCTGTTGAGTAAGAACTGCCCCAATAGCATAGTTAGAGGCATATCTCTAGATCTCAAACGGCTGTTGCAAGTCTGGTAATGTGAGCACTAGGGCAGAACAGAGGCGATTTTTCAATTTTGTGAACGCCTTCTGTTGAGGTTCCGACCAAAATAATTTTGTGCTCGCTCCTCCCTTGGTGACTTGAATCAAGGGCCAAGTGATATGAGAGAATCCCAACATGAATCTATGGTAGAAATTAGCAAGACCCAGAAAGCTGCGAAGCTCTGTTATAGTGGTTGGGGCTGGCCAATCCCGAATGACTTGGATCTTGGCTGGATCCACATGCACCCCCCTTTCATCAATAATGTATCCCAGATATTAAACCCGGGTCATGCCAAATGTGCACTTCTCCAAATTGGCACACAACTTGTGTTGCCGCAGTGTTTGGAGGACTTGTCGGATGTGGTGAAGGTGCTCTTCCCAAGTCTGGCTGAAGATCAAAATTTCATCCAAGTACACCACTACAAATGAGTTGGTGAATGGCCGCAAGATGTCTTTCATCATCATCATGAAGGTTGCGGTAGCATTTGTCAACCCGAAAGGCATGACCAGCCATTCAAAAAGGCCTTCCTTGGCTTTGAAGGCAGTCTTCCACACATCAGAGGGTTCAATTGGTACCTGGTGATACCCAGACTTCAAGTCGATCTTGTTGAAATATTTTGCACCTTTGAGTTGGTACAGAATGTCATCAATCCATGGGATTGGGTACCTATTCCGGATAGTGATCTTGTTCAGCACCCGATAGTCAATACAGAGTCTCCACGTCCCATCCTTCTTCTGTACCAACACGATCAGGCTCCCACAGGGCGATGAACTTGGTCTGATGTGACATTTCTGCAACAGCTCCTGAATCTGCCTCTTGATTTCATCATTCTCCAGAACATAGTGCTGATAGATCGGTCCATTGGGTAGTGGCACACCTGGGGTCAAATCAATTGGGTGCTTGACCTGACAGTGCAGAGGAACCCCTATGGGTGAGGTGAAGATGTCCCCATACTCCTCCACAACCTTATCCATTTGTTTTTGTCGTGCAGAGGAGCCCTGTCTGGAGGTCGTGGCCACAGTCTTCTTCTTTCCTTGGGGGTGGATCATCAGGAAAAAAAATTTCCTAGTTTGGGAAATGAGCTTACTGCATTGTTTTGCAGTAACCAAAGAGATAGCCACAGGAGGTGGTACCTCTGGTATCCTGTACAACTTATTTCCCAGCTCTAACGATAACAACACGGGGGTGCAGAGACTCATGCCGACGCCAGCGCTTCCTGGTATGGTGTCCCCAATAATACATCAGAAGCATCAATAGGAGCAACGTCACATAATACCTCATCCGTGAAGGGCTTGATGCTATAGGGAAGGCGACATTGCTGGCTGACGCGGAGATCTCGTCCTTGGTGAAGCCACCCGATGGTGTATGGATGTGGGTGAGCTATGGTCGGCAAGCCCAACCGCTTCACAACCTCTGCTGAAATGAGGTTCTTTTGGCTCCCATTATCGACAATGAACTGTACCGGGGAGCCCTTTACCCACATCTGGGAGTGGAAGATACATTCTTCCTCCTCTGGATCTTCCGGTTCCTCCTTCTGGATCTTTGTAGTGGCAATAGTGGCATTGGGCTCCGCATCAATAATTTGTTTCCCTTTTTCATTCCCTTTTTAGGTTCTGATTCGGAGTCGGAGCATGCATCTGACTCAGAAGCCCTCATCTCGGCCACTAGCGACTGCTTGGCCCGAAACTCACTTGTGTTGTGAGTGGAGCTCTTATGGAACTCACACCACTTTCCCGTGTCCTTCTTTGGCTTTCCGATGCTGTTATTTTCTTGTGGCTTCGATGAGTTGTCTTTAGCCGCCATGCCTTGGCTCTGTCCTTTGTTATGCGGTTTGGAAGCACCTTTCCCTTGCTTTTGATTCGCAGATCCAAAGTCTCGCTTCTTCTGTTTGAATTTCTGCTCAATCTTGGCAGCATACCGGTATGCCGTACCAAGCGAGGAGACGTCGAGGAACTCCATTTCCTCATGAATGTATCTATGCAGAAAACTGCGATACTTCATCACCAGATGTTTCTCTGAATCTTTGATACCCAACTTGGTGCGCAGGGTATGGAACAGATTTGTTAGCTCATGCACATCTTGATCCCTTTGTTGTCGCAGCGTGGTCCATTGTATATACTTGTCCTCATAGCTCCCCACGGGATAGTATTGTTCCTTGATGGCGTCTCAGAAAGAATTCCATTTTCCAAGTTGTTCTGGCGAGAAATCTTAGGAGTTCTTCTGGTCCTTTTGTCCACGATGAGTTCCCAGGTCCTTGACATGGGGGGTAGCTTTGAGGAGTGCAAAAATAATCTTCTCCCGGTCTGAAAAGTCATGAACAGAGAAATATCCTTCTAATAGATTCAACCATCTATCTATGACATCTGCATCTATTTGACCCTCAAATATGGGAATGTCAAAATTTACTTTTACCTTAAAAGGAGTCGCGCCTCGAGAGTGGTTGTTGGATGCAGATGCGCCGCCGGTGGGCAGCCATTGAAGGATTTGAGCAAAGTTATCCATCATCGCGTTACTTTGTTTTTCGAGGGCCTCCTCGAGCAATATTTTGATAGGATCTCCTGCTCCCTCATCTTTCTTTTCGTCCCCCATGGGCATCCATTGAGGTTTGCAAGGTTGATCTTGCAAAGGTTCCACCAGATCAAGCCCTAGCTCCTTATACCCCGACCTCGTTGGGGACACGCAAAGAAGGATCGAGAAAAAGAATACCGCTCTGATACCACTGATCCGGATTTATGCAAGAACGCAACAGAATAAAAATATAACCATAAATAAAAAGATGCAGTGGAAACAACACTTCATTTCATTAATATCAAAGAACTGAAATTTGCTTACAGAAAGAATGGAAATAAAACTAGCTAGGGCGCTGGTAGTTATCTCTGAGAAGAGATGTGGTAGCTACAGGCCTCTGAACTGAGTTCCAATGAGGCTCGAGAGCCTATTTATTATTTAGAAACAATGGATAACTCTAAACATCCAAAAACCTAACCCTAGGAGATGAAGCGCCAAAACTATGGGCCCTGTTTGGGTAAATTAGTGTTTCAACTTCCTAGGGACGTAACTTTGGCATACTATCTTTGTTTGATGCACATGGTACATCATTAGAAATATCTATTCGAGGAATACAACTTTCATCACGAATATCCATTCCAGAATGGAATGATCTTTGCTAGAGGCGCGATGCCCAAAAAATGTCGTTTAGGGCCTCAAAACGGCTCCAGAAGTTCAGGACCCGAAAAACTGCTAAAAACAGTAAGTTGTGCCGAAACTGAAAAACTGAAAGAGGCAATGGTGGGGCCCCAAGTGGAATAGGTAGGTGGCCACCAATATCCACCTGGATTATAAATATTGATCATCGCCATCCAATAGGACTCCTACAACCGCATGACATCCCTGTGTCTAAATTGGAGGTAATTTATATGGATTTTGTTGTGGGTTTTCCACTCACTTCATAGAGGCACAATATTGTATTTGTTGTATTTGATAAATTGACCAATTTTTTCCATTTCATCCCAGTGAGATACACTTATTTTGATACTAATTTGGAGTGATTTTTTATAAGCGAATTTATTCGACTACATGGGTTACCCACAAAGATCATTTCTGATAAAGACTCTCAATTTACATCTAGGTTTTGGACAAGTTTGCATTCAATAGTGGGGATTCATTTGAACCTAATCACTACATATCATCTAGAAGTATATAGGCAGACTAAAAGAGTAAATTGGGTTATGGACAACATGCTTAGAATGTATATCATGGATAATCAGACTCAGTGGTAAAGGTACTTACCATTGGTAGATTTTTCCTATAATAATAGTTACCACGGTTCCATTGGGATGCCTCCTTATCAAGCTCTATGTGGGAGGCCATGCAGGATGCCATTTAGTTTGGAAAATTTGGAGGACGGAGTAATAGTTGGGTCAGAAGTGGTTCAAGAAATGGTGGAACAGGTAAGACAAATTTGACAAAGGTTTAAGGAAGCACAAGATAGACATAAGAGTTATGTCGATGCACATAGGAATGATTGTAGTTATGAAATAGGAGACCAATTTTTTATTCATATCCAACCCAAAAAATGCACCATTCGGTTTGGTAAAGGGACAAAGTTGTCACCTTGTTTTATAGGACCTTTTAGAATCAAGGAGAATATTGGACCAATTTCTTATCGTCTTGTACTTCCACCCCATTTGCATAAAACTCATGATGTTTTTCATGTATCTATTCTATGAAATTATGTTTATTATGAATCTCACAAACTGGATTGGAGGGAATTCCAAGTCTCAGACATGGGAACCGTAATGGTAGAACCATTACGCATATTGGACCATAGGGTGTGACAACTCAGACAGTGCATGGTGGGCTAGGTTAAGGTCCAATGGGACAAGTATAGCCCAAGATATGCTAACCAGGAGGATGTAGAGACTATATTTCATGAGTACCCCTCACTTTGTTAGCATCTGGGATGCCCATTTTGACTTAGATAACTACCTATGCTAAGGCTTTATTTTTAGTTCCATGTTATTTTATTTATGAACACTATGTAATATTGATGCATTTTAGTTGGACATATGAAACTACTTATAGAAATCATTAGATATATTAGGTATTGTTGATTAAAAATATGATGTATGAATTATTTGATGTATGATTTACTTGATGTATGACTTACTTGGTTATGATTTATCTAGTGTATGACTTATCAGATTTATTGTTGTTTGATGTATGGCTTAAGGGTATATGATTTATCTAATGAATTACTTATCAAAGTTATGGTTTATCTAATGTCAAACTTATTTCCAATATGTTTTTATGAAGTATAAAATTGAGGCATGGATACTATACTTAATAATATGATGATTAAGATCATGTATCTATATTTTTTGGTTGTTATGTATATGCATGAATGATAACTAACCTACAGATTGGAAATAACTATATTATAACCAAGATCTACTCTTCCAAGGGGAAATGTTGACATATCCAATGAGGAATGGTATGATGTAAATTTTTCTATTACATTTTCTATCTACTTGATATGCACTATTATGACATGGGTAAAGTGTAAATGGCATGTGACAAGACTCTCTGACTGGATTATTCGATGACACGCATCCAACCAGCATCATAGTGTGGTCCATATTAGGGTGTTGACCCTAGTTTTTAGGAGGGGTGGAGGAATTTCCCACCGTGTAACCTCCAAACCTGGAATCATGGGAGGGAAGTGATGGAGACGCTCCCCTAGATGAGTGATGACGATTTTCAGTTGCCTTCTAGGGAAGTTAGGTCGATATAGTTGACGCTTCTTCCATATTGGTTTTATCACTGGCTAGATCGATATAGTTGATTCGATAGTATATTGCAGCAGAGGATGGATAGGATGGGAGCAGAAGTAGGTTAGGAAGGATAGGAAATTATAGGTTATTTGGATACTTTTGATGGGAAGTGGTATCATTTCTTGACTGACTTAATTTGACTATTCTATATTTGTAATATTCCCAAATGGGGAATGCAACAATATGATGCAGAAAGATAGGAAAATATTGCAGATCATATTTTATATAGAAAGAGGCCAATATGGAGACATTTCATTTGTTATTACAGTAGCAAAACAGGTGTAAGAAATGGCCCATAAGATGCATAACAAGGAAAGAAAGCCTCCAATGAAAGAAACTCCTCAAAATGAGGTGATGCAACCATATATAAAGACTGGAAAAAGCCTTACAGTTTTATTTTATTGGCTTTGCAATAGTTTTAGATTACACATTAGATCTAGAGAAAATATGTGCATAAAAATTTAGATCTAAATTAGATCCATGCATTATACAAGCTCTTCTAATGAACCCCCTTGGGGTTTTCAGCAAAACACCATGTACAAGTTGTAGATCTGAGATCTAATACTGCAGATCTACTAAAAATTACATATATGGAAAGTGGATATGATCTGATATGAACAATAGAATTACCACCTCCAAGAGATCTCCAAAGTGAAGGGCAGATCCCCAACACTCAGAAAAATCACTCTCTAAATGGTGTGTTGAACCACCCTGCAACTACACGTACAGGAATAACACAGATATGGATCTATACTGCACTGTAGGGATCAAAATGAGGTTTGCCTCATGCCAAGATCTGAAAATGAAGCTCAATACCTCCAATAGTTTCCTCCCAATGAAGTAGAACCCTCCTCCACTGAAAAGAAGCACTGAAATGGACTAGATCTAAAAGATGGAATCTCCACTTGTTGCAGCTTGCAAAAACAACTAAACCCTCAACAAGATCTGCGTTGTAGTTGAAATAATAAGCTTGGCCCTAAGCTAGATAGTGTACAATGCAATACAAACTCTCCCAAGAGCTACTCAATGGGAAGAGGTGGGATTCCCAATCAGGAACACCCAATGCTAAAATAAATTCAATCTCAGCTAAACATTAAGAGAAATATATATGTCTAAACAGACAATATATTCAAAAAATATGATAAACATCAACAACCTTCTAATGCTTCCATCCCCTTCCTTTTATAAGACAAGAGCTTGCAAACCCTAAACCACTTCCAATGAGATCACTTCTTTCACACAAGGCATCTCCATCTAAAACTGCGTTGTGCCTCATTGATGGCCACACCTCCATGAAAGCGTTGTAGATTTGGTCAATATTGACCCAGTCAAAATGTTCCAGCCACTTTCACACCTAAGGGTGTTTGATTTAATAGCCAAGATTTATCCTTTTCATATTTGGCATTGATTTATTCATTATTAAGGAGTATTATGGACCTCCTTTGCTCTTTTATTCTTTAAACAAAGTAATAAGACAAAAATGAATATTCTAATTAGCTCATGACTAATTGGGAATATTACAATCTCTCTCTATTTTGTTATGCCTTGTGTCATTTTCACTCTAACTTTGAGACGAATTTTTCTGAAGGAGGGGTGTATGTAATGTCCTACTTGATCCTACCATACTAGTTTTGATTAGTTTTTAATTAACCTGTAAATATTGACTTATAATTATTAAGTAATATATGGTCTTCTCCAATTTATTTCTAAATCATATATATATATATATATATATTGTATTCCCAATATTTCTTCTCAAATCTACTTTTATATAAGATATGGTCTTCTCCAATTTATTTCTACATCAAATATCTATATTTTATTCCCAATGTCTTCTAAAATCTACTCTTAGATAAGATATGGTCTTCTTCAATTTATTTCTATATCAAATATCTATATTTATTCCCAATGTGTCTTCTCAAATCTACTTTTAGATAAGATATGGTCTTCTCCAATTTATTTCTAAATCAAATATATATATATTATTCCCGATGTATCCTCTCAAATCTATTTTGAGATAATATATAGTCTTATCCAATTTATTTCTAAATCAAATATCTATATTTTATAATGTGTCTTCTCAAATTTACTTTTATATAAGAAATGGTCTTATCCAATTTATTTTTGAATTAAATATCTATATTTTATTCCCAATATGTCTTTTCAAATATACTTTTAGATAAGATATGGTCTTCTCAAATTTATTTCTAAATCAAATATCCATATTTTATTCCTAAGGTGTCTTCTCAAATCTACTTTTGGATAATATATGGTAAGGAAAGTCAAGGTTATTAAGTTAAAAGGATGAGGGGGTAGTCATGGAATTAATGGTAAGTGTTTGAGGTGGATGAGAGGAAGATGCATAAATGGAAGGAGGATGAGAGGAGAAGGGAGGGAGATCCTTGGTCTTTTTTTTGGGCATTGGGGAATTTTTATTTTGGGGGGAATGTGGGAAAGGAGAAGGGAGAGAATGGAGAGAAAAATGAGAGAACTCAAACTTGTATCTACAGGAGAGTATTGGTTTTAACTTGAACACACTACAACTTGTTGGACTTGGGATCAAAGGGATAGGGAACATGTGGAGATTCCCTGGGGTAGGAAATCATTCCTAGTTGGTTGGGAGGTTAATTCAGTCAAGTAGCTAGGAGGAGCATCCCAACGAAGTCAAAAGCATCCCAACCAAGCCACTGGAACATGTATACTTCTATTTTTTATTTTAATTATGTAAATTGTTGCAAATGAAATGTCTTATACTTTTAATATGTTGTTGATAAAATTTTAATTGTATGTTTTTATTTAGTAAATGTAGAGCTATAAACATGTGATATTTTCTTCTTATTAAATTAAATGATAATTTGTTTCAAATTTAGAAAACCTAGGATAAGTCCTCACACTATAGTTGTACAGAACCCTCTAAACTTTCTCTATGCCCTCCTGTGGCTAATCGGAACACTCTTGGACCTCCTGTGTTGTACCTCGTCCTATTCTAGAAACAATTTTGTGGTGCAGCATCCCTTTACTAGGGTTGTGGCCCTCCTTCCTTGCTCAAAAATAGACCTCCAAACCAACACTACTTAACTACAGATATCATGTTCTTCACTAGGGCATACTTCTTGAAATCATCTATGTTGAACATAACTTGACCTCCTTAGAAACCACACATATAATCCTAATTGGGGATATCTTTCTTTATGGTTCTTAATTCCGTTAGGGAAAACGACCTCCTCAAGTGAATTCCATCTCACTTGAGATACAATGAGCCTCCCAATGCACTCTCTATTTATTATTTTCTTTTCGGTCATTTAGGAAACCTCTATATCTTAGGTTTTTATCATCTCAACCCATTAGAATGAATAATTATCTTCTTTAGGTTCTAAACCGACTACTATGGGTAAATTTCTAAACCAATTCCTCTTACTAGGTTTCCTTCTCTCATAAATACCTTTCGAGCTACCCAAAATTCCAACACGCTCTGTTAGTGAGGAATTATTTCCTTCACGCTTCCAACTCCATGACTTTCCTTGCATGCCTGTGACTGTCCTCGCATGATTCATTTCTTTCCTTTGTGTATCCATATATTTCCTCGCATGTGCCACATATTCTTTTGTGCTTGATCAAGCTTTATCTTGCATGGTGCATGATTTTCCTCACATGTAGCATTAATTTTCCTTGCACCACCAAGAATTTTCTCTCATGGTTCATGATTTTCCTTGCATTGGGATGAAAATCACCTCTCTCTTGAACCTTAAGATTCAAACTTCAATTGGGTGGCTAACAATCCTTTGTAATCTCCCTTTGAATCTATACTCCCTCTGAGCCTACACAACCTCCACTAGCTCGTGTTTCTTCCCTATGCACACTCTGTCATAAGCCATGGAAACCGTGACACTACTGAGGAGGGGGGTGGATCAGTAGTGTGGCCAAATTATACAATTTTCAAAAATTATACTTTTTAAACACTTTTTCAATCATTCCTTAATCAATAGCACCACAACTCAATCATGTAAAAAATAACATCATCAAGCACATGAGAAACATATACACAAGAAATCAATATTATTTTTATTTCTTTGGAAAATACAAGCTTCAACTTGATTACATCATTTCCCCACAAGCTACTACTTGTAGGTTTATCAGTTGCTACTAAAAGGAAATTCTATCCCTACTCGTTTATCAGTCTTCACTAAAAGGGGCGGTTGCCCCTACTCATTTATTAGCCTCTACTGAAAGGGACTATTGCCCCTAGTCGTTTATCAATTACTACTGAAAGGGATTGTTACCCATACTCATTTATCTTCCTTTGGTGAAAGGGACTATTGTCCCTACACATTTATAAGCTACTACTAAAATGAATTTTTTCCCCTACTCATTTATCAACCTCTGTTGAAATAAACTCTTTCCCCTACTCATTTATCAGCTACTACTAAAAGGGAATTGTTCCCCTACAAATTTACCAACACATACTGGAAGGAGCTACAACCCCTAATATCTAAGCTACCATACTGTTGGACCTCTTGATTCATCTTTCATCCATTTTAAAACTAGAACTAATAGACCACTTACATAATAAACAATCAAATTTTCTCAATACAACTACTCACCAAAACCGCCTTACAAACACCTCCAACAATCTCTCATTACTTAACACACCAAAATATACCATCAACATCAATCCTTTCACCAATCATAAATGCACCCGTTGTATCTCTAAAACACATTTCATTTACCAAATCTGATCATTGATTTACCCTTGATGCATGCCACCACTATGCATCTCATTGCACTAACAACTTTCAATCATCCATATTGGTTGCTCTAATTTTGATTTTAAAGAATTGTAGACTAATTTTTTTGGAATTGGAGCTTTAGTTAAATTCAGGTCTTCTTCCATTCATAAAATTTATATTTATCTTTCTTCTACATCATCTAACTCTTTTGTATGTCCTCTTCATGTCTTCAAATACTTCTTTGTTGTTCTGAACTCAATCTCTGAGTTTTTATTCTCAAATATTTTGTTCTAGAATTTTATCAGAGTTTAATTGCATTTTTAACTTGTTCTTATATTTCACTTTGATATTTGCATGAATCTAGGATTTTTTCCTTTTTGTTGTTCAAAATATGTCTTCTAATTCTAATGTTCAAGTTATCATTCACCAATTTGTTGTTGAATACTCAATTTGTGAGTTAAACTAATAATTTTATCTATTCATGCCTTTTACAAGTTTTGGCATTGCTCCTATTTTTAGCAAGCCTCCAAATTTGGCTTGACTTCCAAATAAGTTTCCTTAATTGTTTATTCCACCAATAGTTCTACCAACTCATTCGTTCTGCTAAATATAAACTTTGAGCCCCAGGTGCTAACGTTCTCTGAAATAATTCTCCCATCAGACCATGCATTGTTCCTTAGCGCTTAACTACTTACCTCTTTGTATTTTTTCCTTTAAAGCCTCAAGGGATTATTCCCCTTGTAAAATACTCCATGCTTTAAGTTTTCTCCTTGCACGATACCAAATCTTGGTGCTTGGTTCTCGACGCTTTCTTTATGCACCCTTTTAAACCTTCTAGGGTTATGTGAACGGGATGAGTTGTCCCATGGGGCCCTATGCCTGCTCTTTTCATTGGTTTTTTCTTCCACCCATATTGTCGATGTGTCTTTTTGTGATCCTCCCAACGTTTCTAATTTTTGTCTTCAAAATTCCTTCAAGATAGACCTTCAAGTATGACATGTCCCAACGGGGTCCGCCCATTGCACCTACACCAAATCACTGTAGTTTCGGGCTGAATTGGCTCTGAAAATGGCCCTATTAGCCTATTTATTCATATATGCGCCACCCAAATCCTTCTAGGGTCTTTCCATTGGGATGACATCATTTTGATGTCACATGTGCCACGTGGTTCCATTTTAGTGGTGGCATGTGTAACTCATATTAGACCCACTAAGGTACCTAAAAACCCCCAGAACACCTTCCATGTGTCAACCTCATATTAGGCCACATCACTGGTGATGTCATCATCCACCTGTGCATCTTCTTCATTTCTATGAGCCAATCAAATATTGCCATGTATCCCTCCTATTTCATCTCGGTGCTTAAATTTTGTGCGCTCTTCTCTCCTATGGGGTTAACCCAATGGGATGAGCTATCATGAGGCTCCACCTTCAACCAACACTCTACTTCCATGTGTCCTCCTTTCAAAGGAGAGAGAAAAGGTTCTCAGACCTTGGTTTTTCGTTGAATTCCTTTATAAATTTATAAGGGTCTAATACTGCCTCTCTTCCTTTTGCCACATTGACCGACCTAATCTACTGTCATGAAACCACTTATGGTTTGCGCAACCCCCCCTTAATTTGTGTGTGGTTTTAGAGGGGGGTGGTTGCGCAATTCATCTCCATCATTGATTTTTTATCAATGTTCTGGGAAAAATCACCCATTGTCTTCCCCCTTGTTTTTTAACTCTCAAACGTCCTTTACTTTGTGCACTTTTGCCAATGTGTCGATGGGAACTTCTGGCACCCAATCCTCCACAAAAAATGCCTAGAATTTAAACTTGGCTTGCATAATCCCACTCATTCCCTTAAGCGCTCCTTATGGTTTCTCTGGGATATACTCGTCAGGGTATCTTCGTCGAGTTGAGTTGTTATGTGGCCTCTACCTTTGGCCAATAATAATGCTTCCCACTACTACGCTTTGATTCCACGTCTAGTTGGCACCTTGGATATCACTTCCACTGATTACTCTTCTATGTTTGTTTGTTTTACATAACTAAACTATGTGCCAAAAGGGAATCTAACCAAATTTAGCTCTTCCACTTTGACTTCGGGTCCTTATCTTTAACTGGCTCTAACTTTCAGTTCAAGAGGCCATTTTCAAACTTCCACATACCATTGGAAATCACTTTTAGAGCTCTATCCATTTGAGTGCATTTCAGCTATAGTGGAGATGATATATTCTCCAATAATTGACCTTAATTCTCTATACCTTCTTCATCCATGTTTATCTTCATCCTTCTTGTGAATTATCTTGAACATGTGTGTCGTATTTTTCCATATTTTGAAATCTTTACCATCATTTTCCTTTCCCAAAAATTTCAACACCATCATCAATGCTTTTCAGTTTTCATTCTTTTCTTTTTCCATCAATGACAACATATTTCCAAAAACTTCCCCTTTTGGCATTGATGGAAACACCATGATCAAACAAAAAAACATCACCCTATGATCAAGAAAAGATAAGTGTTTCTCTATGATGCTTCTCCATGTGTTTTTATTAAGTTCCTTCTCCCCCTTTGTATCAGGTTATTTTCCATATTTTGTTTTATTATAAATTTCTCCCCCTTTCACATCAATGGAAAATATATTATCATTCTCCCCTTACTAACAATCTCCATCTGTCTTTCTGATCCTTCGGAATTTCCAACAACTTCTTATGATGAAAACCTCAGGTACCTCTAATCTAATCCAAGCAGCTCCCTCTCTGTCTTTTGATACCAAGTGTTAAAATGATTCCAATTTTTGAATTAATGCCACTGATATAAATTTTTTATTACTTGATAAATGAATGTTCCAATCCTCTAATCATGCTCCTTTCACCATAAAATCAGATGCATAATATAAATTACCACATAGAACAACATCATAACAGTCAATCCACTCTAACGTAAAAAACACCGTTAGTACTTCCTTGCACCAAAAAATTGATACCAATTGATGATACTAACTGTCAATGAATAATTTGATACTAAAATATTGACTTGAGTATACTCCCCCTATGGCTATGTTCCCTCTTTTCATTATGTTTACGGTGTTATATATTGCCAACATGGAAGGGGTTCTCCCTGATGAAAATACTCAATTAGACTTCGCACCATTTGGTGTGGGAGCCCTTCTAGAAATAAGGCCTGGTTTCCATATGTTCTTAGAGATTTTTCTTGGCTGTGATGGTTAGCACAAGAGAGTAATGTACATTTAGTTTTGGATGAACAAGTGAGTTTGCCTTGTGGAATTTTTAGCTACAGAATGTATCAAGGTTCTTCTACGAAAGGGGAGAAAAAAATGAGCCTTTAAAATAAAATTAATAGTACTTATATAGTAAATACACATGAGCATATACATATGAATGAATCGTTTATCAACTAGCAAAAAAGGTTTACATAGAAACAACGATTGTTAAAACACCTACAACACACAATTTCAACAAGGTAAGTACCAAATCCATTGAAATAGCTCAATTTCCTTAGTACATATGAAAAAAAATATACATCACAAACATTCAAAGAACAATCTTACAGTGTTTATGACATATGCATGAAAGTGTGTTGGCTCAATGAGCTTTAAAGATTAAGCAAAGGTTCCAAGATACATTAGTACATTGAACACCACTAGCACCATGTAATATCTTGAATGAGAAATTGCGAGTATTTTCCTAATCAAATGCTCCTTGAACAAAATTTTCACAACCAAATTCTCATAATTTTAACATAACATATCCATGTAAAATAAAGAAATCATCATGCAGAAAACAAATACATAAATAACTGGAAAACAATCTCATCTTTATTATAACATATAAATTGGGGCTTTACACATTGAAACAACTGATATATTTAAGATAGAATTAGCCTCAAGGATATGCTACAATATTTCATAGAAACTCCACCAAAACAAATGAGCCGCCACTGCTAATATCTCCAATTATGAATGAATTCACCAAGGGGAGATGGGTACTTGCCCAATCTCACTAAACCACTCGAGGGTTTTTGTCCTGGGGATACAATGAAGCAGAGAATTGGGTTCTCAAACCTCTCATGCAAAAAGAAATAAAAAATCCAAGATGTCCTCCAATGGCCTCCTCCTCCTCTTTTTATAGATATGATATACCCCTCTATAATCTCCTATTTTATTATTATTTTAATAATTGAGCACATTTCACTCTTTTTAATTCAATTAAAATATATTTTTAGTGTGGGGAAATGATAAATTGGCCACCATGCCTCATTAGGCCACTAAAACTCCCTTCTAACCATTCCATCCTGTATATATTCTCATTCAAGTTCCAATGAGCTATTACACTAAGGTTTTATATCAAGTATTCCTCCTAGAATGCCACCTTAAGCGTAACTAATTGAGCCAAGCCCATTAATAACATTATTTTTTTAAGTTGTCAGAATGCATCGGAACAAATGGAAAATTGTGTGGATGATGGAATATACCAATTGAATTCCATTAGACGTCATAGAAACTTCTCAAAACCCATCCAAAAGACTTTGGGCCCTCTAATACAATAAACGATCTCCTGTGACCTATATTCCTCCAACCCTGGAAGTCTGCCCTAACCATGTCATAAGGGAAAACAAAAAAAGTAACATTGAAAATAATCCCACCCTAAGATTGTTCTCCCTCAAGAAATAAAAACATGTGGACCAATCTGGTGGCCCAATGCAACTAAGACCCAATGCTCGGATCCAATACAAACCGCTGGGTGATGTTATTTATATGTTTCAACCCACCATGAATGGACCCCTCAATTTTTATATCCTATACCAATATATGACTAAAACTGTCATCAACAAATCCTCTTGGATCCCAATGTATCCAAGAAAAAGTATCAATGCTCCATGGCTCCTATTGTGCTATAGCTACGACTATGAATGTTGCTCCATTAACCGCATACCAAGTCATCACCTCTCTCCAATTCAACATCTAACATAGACCAATGTTAGTTCCACTATGTAGATGTAGGGCGAAAGTGTTAGAAATATGTTGGCCTACCTCCCACCGCCAACTGGAGCATGTAGTTCTCCTCAGGTCTAAGGGTCCCTGCTGTATTATGCTCCTTACTGAGGATATTGTGCCACTAATAACATACCAACTCATAGTCTCCCGCAAATCCATCCCATGTGAAGGATCAAATGCATGTGCATTTTTACCAGAAAAACTTTTAGGGGCTAATATTCGCAGGTGGGCTAATTTTCCATGATTTTCCCAAAAAAAGATTCATTAATTTTCATTTTTTCTAAAACTGTTTCGCCCAAATTTTATAGTATAAAATTATTTCACCTTAAAAATCACCAAAATTGTATATAGAGATTGTATACAATTATTATAAATTTGAATATTTTTACAAAAATATTGTCAAACATTTTATAGATTTCATATGATGGACTACAAAATTTGCCAAGGTTTCTAAACTTTAAGATAAATTTTCGCCCTTAAAATTTTCCCTAACCTGTACATGGAACAAGTCCCCTATGCTTCACCATGCCAATATCACACAACTATATCTATCTAATCAACAATATCCATCGATAAAATGTTTCCTATCTCCGTATAATGGGTACACATGGCCAAACTGTACTTCAATCCATGTTTATGTACTCCTGGAGCGGGGGTACTCCCTGAAAGTATTGCAGCTCTACCAACTTTTTGTGCATATATCTACACCTCATCAGTGGGTTGGCCCAAAGATGGATGCACCACCATCTCCAAAGAATCCTCCCTCATCTAGTTGAAAATTCCATGCTCCTCTAGTCTACCAACCCCCTTCCAAACTAACCTATCAAACTCCAACACCTCTTGACGACAAGTGCCTACAAGTACTACAACCTCGCTAGCTATCTGTGAATTTGTTTTCTCATCATCAATGGTTGGTTCAAAATATGTTTTTTCATCCTCCTCTATCATGGGATCAACATGAACCCCCAACTAGCTCTCCAAAAATGGCTCATCCTCCACACTATGCATATCGTCCTCCTCATGTCCTTGCACCTCTGAGTTATCTTCATGATGGGCTACCACCAATGGCTCATTTTTCAAATCCTCTGAGTGTCTTCTCCTGGGATTTCTTTATGCATGGAATCAAATTATTTCTCACCATATTCAATCATCAAACATAGATGCATAGGTGGGTTTCTTTCACAAAATTGTTCATGCTCCTCAATAGTGTTTTCATGCAAGTTAAAACATTCTACATGTAGCTCCGGCTCAAAAATGGACCCTTCATTTATTTTTTTACTTGATTTTTTTGGCATTCCTTGGCCTTCTTTAGTTTTTTCTTCTCCGTCAGTTTTACATGTGTGATATGGTGTCCATGCTCCTTTACATGTGAAGCAGATATGCTCTCTCACTTTATTTTTTCTCTTCTTTAGGATCTCTTGAGATTTCTTTTTCTTTGGTTCCTCATATTTCCCAAATCTTAACCCTCCCAGATATATTATCATAAAAATCCTTTTGGCGATAGGGTCAACACTAAGGGTTGTGATTTTCCTCAGCGATGCATCCAACCCATGTTGGCTTTTGGTTAATCTACTCCATATATTTAACAGGCTTGTTGGGTGTGTTATAATCTTTCCACGACTAGCTATATGTGCAAAGAAAAGGGGTGGTCAACCCCCCATTGTCTTGCGTCAGGCGCACCAAGGGGGCGGTAGCCCCCCTACATGAGGACTGAGGCAACGCCTCGAGAAAAAAAAATTGGACCCTGTTAGCACAATTCTATGCTTATTCATGAGTGTGTTTTAAATCATTTTACTTTTAGGATAAAAAAATTGTAAATTTAAAAAAAAATTAGAACATTGCTGGAAGATCTGGTAGGGTTTTCTTTAACCATGTCGAGCATCCTATTTTAACTCTATTCTATGCTTGTTTTTCCTTTACCCGATGCTACGAAAGTTTTGGTAACTTCCCATGTTTAAAAAAAAAAAAAAGCGCACTCTCTTTTCAGTTAGTCACATCATTCTCGATATCAACTAAGGTTTAAATCTTTTTAATCATGAGTCATGTCACGTGATAGGAAAGGTTATACGTTTTGATGATGTATATTTAGTAGTGGTCCTACGTGGAAGAGTTAGGTGTCAACGTGGAGTCATGAAGACAAATTGTTGTTTTTTCTATCTGTCAGCCCAAGCCATTGTGCCCACATGTCAAAGGTACAAATTTATTATCAAAATTAATCATGGATATAAGATTTAATGTGGTTAATGATTGGTTAAAAATACATGAGCGTTGCAGGAACTTTAGGCCTACCATAAAAAATGCAATGGAGGTGACTGCCAACTCAAACATCGTTTAGCTCCAGCCACCTGTTGCAAATAATCTAAAATAAAGCAGGCAACTAAAATATAATTATGAATATCAAGAGGTGTGGTATACGGTTCTGGATACTTCCCATTATGAAAATATCTTGTACATGGAAAAATTAACCAAAATATCACTTAAAATCACCAAAAGAAAAGGAAAGAAAACAATTTTAAAATTCAGTTGTTGGTGAATAAGTAGTTCTAGTGAGCAGCTTGAATAGGAGAATGAGTTTTCAAACAATTTACATTAAGGATTCAATAACACCTGTTAAGTAATTTTTTCTAATCTTGAAACCTTTCTTACTTATCTGACAGCCTTCATTATTTTCAGTTGACTAAAGGAGGAAAACTTAAGCATATTGAACCTCAAGGGTGCGATTTAATAGATGCCAAATCGAATTTGAGGAGGTTTTTTGTACACAATGAGTGGTACCCATTTTTCTCAAGGTTAGGAAACTCTCATCTAGGAGTAGCCAAATAATTTTCCCTCTCATTCGATGGACAAGAAGAAAATGTTTATGGCCTCAAACTACAGGTATCAACAGAATCCATTGATAAAGCTTTCCACCTCCCACGGGAAGGAGAGAAATAGTTCAAAAACCAAGTTATTATTAGATGAGACCTGAAAAGCTTCATCAAGGATGAAGCCAAAGAGCATAAATGGTCTAAAGGGATTCCTAGTAGTTATCTCAAGGATGAATGGGTTGAAACTGTCAAGATCATTAAAATCTATCTTACTTGTGAGAGGAGGTATACTATTGTATTTCTGTATCACATGAGGTTTTTGTTTCACCTTGCAAGTATGAAGACTCTCAACATACCTTTCTTCCTGCTAAAAATATTGACTAAGATGTCAACTAGAATACAAACCCATGCAGCAACTTCAAATTATAGCATCTACCATCAATCTCTTATCAAGGTGTTGATTTTTGAAGAACTCAAAAGAAGAAACCAGCCTTGGGACCATTTCCTATTTTATAGGGCAAGCCAACCTAGACCTACACAAAAATTTCTTGCTCAGCAACCTCCAGCCTCACAGAAACATTCTCAACCTACTGAGCAAAAGGAAGAAAGTCGAAAACCAACTACTTCATTAGTTGGTAAAAGGACTAAAATAAAAGTAAAGAAGGTAAATATCTACAAGAAGGCTAAGGACAAAAATGAAAAGGAAAATACTCCCCAAACCAAAGTTGAATATAAGTTCGAAAAAGGAGAAGTTTCATCTATTAGCAAGCCCAAATCAATGAAGATTGTGCCTCTTGTTTCTCCTTTTCCCAAGGTATATGCCAAAGGGCAGAAAGGAAAGACAACAGCTGTGGAAAAACCAAAAGAACAGGTGTTGTTGGAATTTTTGGTAGCAAACATTTAGCCTATGGTTGAGGAGGATTATTAGCCTACCAAATCATATGAGGAGCTCCTAAAGGATGCAGGATGTGTTTTTAATGACAGGAAAATAAAAAAGGATGCAGGATATGTTGTTAGTAGCAGGAAAATACAAACAAGAGCTAGCAACAAATTCAAGCTGAGATCCAAAGCCCTACATAACCCAAGATTGAAGACAAAATATATAGATGTGGAGAGGCAATATGAAGGGTTACAGACTGTAACTCCTTCAATTGCAGAATCTAGTGGGTTCAAGAAGAAAGAAAAGGTTAAACCTCCTTTAGCCTAGCAAACAGGAACCTCTAAGAGAAGAAAAATCCATAAGAGATCAAAGGAGAAAAAGGTCATTGCAAAAGAGATAGCCACTAGCACTATAGGGTCACAATCAACAATTGGCAGTAAACAGGTTTATACAAGCTTGCAGAAATTGCAACTCATATGGAGGAGAGGTAAAAGGATGTCCCAATGAAGTATCATTTTTCCTATTAGTTATATTTTGGAACAGCTCAATTTTCGAAATGTTTTAATCTGCATAGAATTTTTCAAATATCTTGTCGTGCATTTTTGAAAAGGAAACATAGCGCTACCATAATTTCCGATAGAATTACAGTTTTTTGTGTAGTTACAGGTTTTTACCGGAAGTTCTAGTTGCGTCTATTTTTAATTATTTTTAACAGTTGTCAGCAGAATTTTTGAGCTATTCCAAGGATGATAAGGACTCCTAATGATATGGAAATGTCAAGTAATGGTTGATAATTGGTTTTGAGGTTGTTAAATGACACATTTAATGAAGCTAAATGGATTTTAAAGAACCAAGATCATGGAGAGATAGATCAACTGAAAAGTAGGCAAGTTTCCAACACACTCAGCATCACAGTTTGAATAGTTTTATTCTTCCTATCTACATCTGTCATGTTATTTATAGCTCGATAGGATATGTCTTTAATATGCTATAACTCCTATGTAATGAGAGGAAGAGTGGGTCCTTATTTTTAGGTGAGATGGCATTGGTGCCTCTCTCTATAAATATCATTTGTAAATACCATTTTAGGTTTGGATTTTGGTCGACCTGAAGAATTTTTCATAATAAAGAAATCCTTTTTGTACTTCATGCTAGAGGACTTTTTGTTTCAAGGACTATCTAATGTATGGTGTGTTTCTCTTGTTGTTTTATTCATCTAATTTATGAGTTGCAGCAACTAGCAAGTAGGAGTAAGAGAACTGTTAGCCTAATATAATAGTTAATTATCTACTATTCAGTATTCTGAAAATCATCTATATGTTGTGTGTAGCATGCTCGTGAAGGTTTCATGAAGGATTTATGAGATTCTTTATGCATGTATTCTTATTTCTAAATGTTGTTTCCTTCACATAAAACAGAGTTTATGTAAAAGGCCACTCTTATAGTTGTGTGACTGATTTAGGATATGTTTATTTCTTAGACTGAATACCAGTGATCTTTCACCTTTCATCTGTCATACTCTTCTCCCCTATACTATAAACTTGTCCATACAATTTATACTTGCCATGGCTTGCCAAATGCATGAAGTTATAAAAGAGTTGAAATCATTTCAAACTCTTTAGGAAGCCATCCCACCATTCAAAATATTTTTCTTTGAAATGAACTATGATGTGTAAGGCCTATTGCTTTTTAGTTTAGGACTGACTCCTTGCGCTAAAAAACCCTATATTATGTGGGCATACCTACCAATGGTTTTGTGCATGGTTTTAGCACATGGTTTTTTGCATGATGGTTTTCTGTCCATGGTATTTTGTAGATCTGGTCAAGGGAACTACGATTATGTTCTAATAAGGGGTTAATGGATTGGGGTTTATGAATGCTTCGGTGCATATATATATATATATATATATATCTGTGTGTGTGCGTGTGTGTGTGTGTGTATTGTAACATTGAAAGGAATATAATGAAAAAGCAAGTTGGTAGTCCACCTTTTGGGATCTAGGGGAAAAATATTTGTGTATATTTGTTTTATGTTTTATGCTCTCTCTATTGTTAGTTTTTGGTTTTAATACCTTTTTTCAGGTAATTTATCTATAAGGTTAAAACCTACATTTGGTATCAGAGTTGTTTCGGCTTCGATGGGATGCCTTTTCTACTTGTTGTTTCTCAAGAAACAATCCCTTGGATGTGGTAAGGAATTAGTGCTTAAGAAATTTTATAAATGTATGTCAAAATTACAATATCAAATGGCCTTTATTTAACACCTTTGGAATTTAATTACTTAATACCCCCAATAATATGATATAATGAAAGTCTTCACAATGCCATAAACTACTGATATTTGAATGAAATGAAAGGAAGAATTGTAAGGGAAACTCAAAATGATATGTTGAAAACAAAAAATCTACCACTTCTAAGTTTTAGAGGAAATTCATGGAGAGAGAGGAAACTTGAAATAATATGTTGTAAACATAGAATCTATTACTTTAAAGTTTCATCAGGAGTTTGTGAAGGGAGAAGAGATGAGGTGAAGGAGCAAAAATTAAGGTTATTTAACTCTTAATCACATATGTAATTAAGGGACCGACTGCTACATTACTTCACTTCATTCAAAGAGGAATAAGCACAGAGAGAAACTGGAAAGACATGTCAACATCAACAGGTGTAGGAAACTTGAAATTTTTTCATTTATTTCTCAGAAAATTTAGTACTAAATTAACATTCATCCAGAGGTCCAAAAATTGGAACCACTTTTCTTTATTCTACCTACTTAAATACATCAAATTAGTTCGTAAATGTTGAACTTCTTGAAACTAATCGACTACCTAAACAATTAATATTACATATGCAATCATACCAAGAAAACAAATTAAAATTGGAAATATTGTTCGTTTTGCTGAATTTGATGTTGTTGATGCGTCCTCCCAAAGTGTTGAGGTGTCCTTTCTGGTTATGATGTAGTAGCTGCACAGTTCTGTAACAACGCCTTAGTTCTTGACTTGACCCAACTATCGTGATTCTCACAATGCCACTATATGTTCTTCTTCCTGGCTCAACCTATACCTCTGTGTATGCCTACAGCATTCCATCTTCTCTTCATCAACTGCCACAAGACTTGGACTTGAACCATATTTTTCTCACCTTTGGAGAGCGCATTGCATCCGCTTTCTATTGGATTCTGTCATTTCACTGGCTTTACATTATAATCCTCTTTTATTCCTCTGATGAAATTTAACAACAGAAATGTCTTACCTCCAGATTTGAAAACCTTTGGATTTCACCTTTGAAAATGCATCGCATCCACCTAAAAATCGCAAATCGGGTATTTTGTTATGAGACATGGAAGGTAAGTGTTAAAATGTGTGATGTGCGAAGTGTGACAAGCTAAAGGTGACGTGGCAAGTAGAGGTGGTGCCAATCGCAATTGAAAATTGGTAGATTTGTTATGAGACATGGAAGGTAAGTGTTAAATTGTGCGATATGCGAAGTGTGACAGGTAGAAGGTGACGTGGCAAGCAGAGGTGGGGCCAATATCAATCGCAAATCAGTAGATTTGTTATGATACATGGAAGGTAAGTGTTAAAATGCGCGAGGTGCGCAATGTAACGGATAGGGAGGTGACGTGGAAAAGAGAGGTGGGCCCACCCACAACCCACAGATCACAACCTTTAACACATTTGTTATCGCTAACCATTTAAAATTGCAAAGTGCGAAGTGTGGGGAGAAGGAGGTGACGTGGTAGGGATGGGTCCCATGGATATCATAAATCGCAAATCGACAGATTTAGTTTATGAGCGGTGGAGGTAAACATTAAAACTTGCAAAGTGCAAAATTCGATCACATCACATCACAATGTCGCAAGTTTAACCATATTTTAAACTTGTAAGATGTACCGAATGCGATATGCGATACGATCTTCGCCATCCATATCTCTACTCTAGTTCTACACTTTGATCCTGACCATTTTTTTTCCCTTTGTGCCTCCTCCAAAAATTTTATGTTCTTAAGGGAAATGTGCCATTTCTCCGCCTTCGGGAAATTAGTTTGTTTGCTCCATGATGTAACTCTCCTAAGATTATCTGGTTTTCTACCACGCTAGTCCCTCATGAGCTTGTGAATGAGTTTGACTTGACCCTGTATGGTGTGAAATGTTCTCAACGTGCCCATCGGTCCGACCCTTGAACTGTTCTACATGTGAATGAGCCCGACTCGACTTTCCTTCACATCTCATCACGTAATGTTAATGTACCAAAATATAAATCAAAATTCTTGTACGACACACAAAATTTTACATTTTCTATCATATATGCCTTTTTGTTGTTTTGAAATATATTTCAAAGGTAAATGCAAATGAGCCACAACATCTGGCTCCACCTAGGGATAGTGTCTTTTTCCACGGAAGTGCTAAGAACCGCATATTAGTGCCTTATCCATTGGGCATGGAGTCAAATATTGCTTGGTGACATATGAACAATGAGAAATCCAGTATTTACAATGGTGGAATGCTGACTTTTAATTATGTAAATAATGCTTCAGATACTGCCCTTTCATAGGCAGCTGTACTGGCTCTCCATCTAGATCTTCCAAAATGAATGTGTTATTTGACCTTACCTCAGAGATTCTGTATGGACCATAACAGAGAGGGTAAAATTTACCATGATTTCCCTTTAATTCTCATCTGGTGTCCCATCTCAGTGTCAAATCTCCTGCTTGAAAGAGAACTTATTTTTCTTTTCTGTCAAATATAGACTTCATCTTTTCCTGATAAGTAATCAAGTTATCCCTAACTTTGTTTCTGTTTTCACTTGATTCAATTATTTTGTTCAACCTTCTTACCAGAGCATTAGGTTCTTCCTAAGCTTCTTTAAGGAAAGAAATCATTGGTTTGGCCAGCTGAGTAGGAAATAGTGCTTGAGCTCCATAAACCAATTCATAGGGAGACTTTTCAGTAGTTCTCATGGTAGTAACTCAAACGACCCAAAGGGAAAAAATCAATTTCATATCCCAATCCTTCTGATTCTCAGTGATTGTCTTCTTCAAGATCCTGACCAATGTCTTGTTTGAAGACTCTGCCAATCCATTCCCTTAGAGATGATACATTGTGGAATGTGATAAAATTACATTATATGTTTGACAGAAATTAATGAAATGAGCAAAGTTGAATACCTAAGCATTATCAGTCACAATTTTGACTGGACATCCGAATCTGTTGAAAATGTTTTCCTCCTGAAACCTCATCACTACTTGGTCATTCACCTTCTTCGTGTGTATTTCTTCAAACCTTTTTGTAAAGTAATCAGTGGCAGTTAGAGTCCACTTGAACTATCCACTTGACGGTGGATTTATCTCTCCAATAAAATACAATCCCCATTGCCTAAAAGGCTCTTCAATAAATACTAGGATGAGAGGTAATGGAGCAAGTTTTTTATTTTCAGCAAACAACTGACACTTCTGACAACTTCTAACCAGTCTATAAAAATCTTCAAATAGGTTTGGCCAATAGAAGCCTGACTTGAAAATTTTATAAGCAGTGAGATTCCAGCTATAATGACCTCCACACAAAATTTCATGATATTCTTTGGTGACTTCAATAGATTCTCCTTCGATCAAACATAACAACAAAATACCAGCAAGATCTTTCCAGTATAGCTTTGCTTCCACTATAACATATGGTTGATATTTGAGCTTGAGAGCTCTGTATTTTTTTATATTCAGTGAAGTTGGACAAGAAAAGAAATCCAGGTAATGAAAAATATATTTATACCAATCAGAGCACAAAAATTTGTATTGAATCCCTATTTTGGACTAGCTTTTACCTTCTTCATTAACAGGTCCATCCACTTGTGCTAACAGATTAATTCCCAAGGCTTGAATTTTTTTTTTTTTTTCGAAAACTTCGCTAACCCCTGTCCCTTGACCAACTTGGTGGGTTTGATGTACAAATCATAGTCTTGGATTTTTTCTATCCACTTCCCCCTTTTTCTTTCAACATCACTTTGGACTAGTACGTCTTTCACAATAGAATTAGGAACATAAGATGTTATTTGGGACAGTAACGCATAATTCCTAAAGGCTTTCAGTTCTTTGACCAAAGCATATACTTATTTCTCTAGAATATTTTATTTGAGCTCAGGATCTCTGAGAAATTTACTGAAAATGCAACGGTTGCTCCTTACTATCTTCATTTTTCCGCAACAACACAACAACAATAGTAGTGGGGGATGCAAATGAGAAGACCTAAAAAGCTTTTTGTTAATTTGGACTAATTAGAACTGGAGCTTCCTTCAGTGCTTCCTTTATTCTAGCAAATGCATTTCTTGATTCCTTATCCCATTTCACCTCTGCATTTTTCTTCAACATATATGTTATACTTCTCACGATCTCAGCATAATTGGGCGTAAATCTCCTCAAAAATTTTATTTTTCCCAAGAATCTATGTATATCTTTCTTGCTTCAAGGTAAAGGAATCATCTGAATGGCTTCCACCCTTACTAGGTCAATATTTACTCCTTTTTTAGAAACTATGTGAACCAATAGTTTAGCTTCTTCTAAGGAAAATAATGATTTCTTGGGATTTAATGACAGACCAAACTTTCTGCACTTTTGAAAAAAAATTTGTAAATGCTTGAATTGTTCATCATCTAACCCTGAGAAAAAATTTATATAATCCAGATATATAGCTACAAACCTGTCACCAACGAAGGCTATGTTCATGGCCCTCTGAAATGTTGCACCTGTGTTCATCAAGACAAATGGAATCCTTGCATACATGAAGGTGCCCCAGGGCGTCATGAAAGCAGTCTTCTTTTGATATTTTTTTTCTACTGCTACCTTATTATACCCAGAAAATACGTCAACCATAGACAACCTATAAGCTCCTGTCACCTTCTGTAAGACATAATCCATTTTCGGTAAAGGATAATTATCTTTTAGAGATGCTATGTTCAAATTCCTGAAGTCTACACACAATCTTATCTCTTCAATCTTCTTTCTTACAGGAACCATATTAGAAACCCAGTCTGAATACATGAGAGGGACTGTAATTTTCGCCTGCAACAATTTCATCACTTCTTTCTCGATTGGAGCTAGTAACAATGGATTGATCTATCTGATATTATGTCTGTGTGGTTCGATTCCTTCTTTCAATGGAATCTTATGTTGAATTATGCTTTTGTCATATGTTTTCAGGTCTTCATATGACCAGGAAAACACATCCATATATTTTTTTAAAATATCAATGTATCTTTCTTTGTAGTTTTTGGGAACAAATTTGAACAATTTCACTATTTTTAGTTCCTGCTGAGTTCCCAAATTACAATCTTCCATCTCTTCTTCCTGATGTTTCTTCTTTGAATCAACAACAACATCGTTAGAATCAAATAATATTTCAAGTGGAACCAACCCTTTAGGGATCACATTATATTTCAATTAGATAATATTATGTTCACCTATTGACTAATTAAGGTTTCTTCTTTCTTCTTTCTACTATGTTTGTTCTTCCTCCTAGTCTATCTCAGCATCTTCAAAGTTTCCAATCATTGTCAGGAACTGATTTATCTGTTCATCATCTTCAAAAATCTGCCAATGTTCCACATTGTCAGGGATAGAATTTCTATGTCTAATTTCAGTTTCATACCTTAGCCTTGGATGTATGGGAGGTTTGAAGGTGTTGGCTGCAACTACTAAAGAATCGGCCAATCTATTCTCCTCCCTTGGAATATACCGAAGATTGAAGGCTTCAAACTAGTTTTCTATCAGATCCCAAACTTCATTCCTATATGATCTTAATCTAGGATGCTTGATTTGAAAATTATTTTTAATCTGCCTTATTATCAATTCAGAGTCACAAAAAATTGAAATACATGGAACTCCCATCTATTTAGCAACTTGAAGGCTTAATATTAAGGCCTCATACTTAGACAAATTGTTTGTTGAATCAAATTCCAGTTAAAAAGAGAATGGCATGAGGTTACCTTTTGGTGATATCAACAAGAATCCAGCACCTGCACCTTCCTTGGAGTAGGCACCATCAAAGTAGCACTTCCAAATATTCCTTGAGTGCATCTCATTATTTACAAATGTTGAAGAGAGTTGCTTCCCTGTGTCTTCAGCAAATTCTGCATCTTCATGCAACATGAAACAAGAAAGATATTTTGTTTCTTGACTATAAATGGGGGAATTTCCTGCATCTTTCTTGGAGGTGGTTTTTAGGACCTCACAATGTACCATTTTTACCATACATTTTGACGCCACCTTACCCTTTATAACTATATTTAAAAAGTGTTCCATCATCATTTTCATTCACTTTATCCAAAGGTATATGAAATCCTCCTCTTTACTATATATTTAATCTGTTTACATATAATTCCATATTACTCTTATATTTCATCGTTAATCGAAGGTAGATTGTTGCTAACATAAGTCTAAAATATCGCAGATAATTTGTGTGTTGTCTTGAAACAATCGGCGAATTCAAAAACAGTCATTTTTATGGGTCTAAATCACTATTTTCTAAGCCAATTGGGGATGCAGGGCGTCATTTTTGAAATGATAGCAGCAGGATCAAAAAAGCAAGGAAGTGGTTACAGTTGATAGGAAATAATTTTTCTGTATCTGTTGTAACAATATCTTTCTATGGAAGAATAGAATAGTCCTGTTTTAAGAAAGAAGAACAGATTTGGATAAATATAGATTTGCTCTGATGTAATTGTAATAGATGTCTCCTCTTTAAAAAGAGGAGACATAATCATTAGAAGGAGAGTTAGAAACTATAGGAGAACATTGTTTTTGAGCGGAAAGGAGATAGACTCCATTGTAATGTATCATTCATTTTTGACAGATGAATAAAGGTTCCTTTTGAGAGCTTCAATTTAATTCTTTCCCTGGGGAATCTTGTGAGAAGGAAAGGGCCCGCCTTCATCACAAGATTCACCCAACTGTTCCTGTAGTTTGTTAAGTTTCCTTATGATATTCACACCTTAATTTAATTCTTTTTGTTGAAACACCAGTTGCATAGTTCTGTAGTTTATTAAGCATTATGTTTCCTTTAAACGCTGCATGAGTTTGGTACATTCATTCTTAAAAGAGCCAAGAGATCTTTTTCTGTTATTTGTTTGAATGTATGATTGATGTTGGGAAGCAGGTGTTGAAGATTCCTGTGCAAAGGAATAGGGTCATGTTCCCATTGATTGACTTTCTTTTTCCTGCAGTGTGATTAGAAACAAGAGACAGGTGCTGAAGGTTCCTGTTCATGGGAATAGGGTCCTGTTTTCTTGAATTTATCTTTTCTATAGTGTGATTAGTGTCAGGCAGCAGGTGCTGAAGTTCCTATTTGAAGGAATAGGGTATTGTTCCCTGTTATGGTCGATTGGTTTCCTTTCCTGCATAGTAATTTCCTTTCATTAGGATTCTTAAAAGACTGCAATAGAGGAATTGCTTATACTATAACATAAATAGACTTCAGATTTGTTAAAACAGGGTATGAATAATTATATTTGTATGATTAATAATTGTGTGACTTTTACTACAACATTATTTTTGCTTTTGGAATTGAGCATATCCAGTGCGTGGTTGTCTTTGGAATAAACAGACCTTCTCGGGTTGACAATTTATGTGGAGCTTGAATTGTTAAAACAATTAAAGTAACCAACATTTTGGCACTGTTGCCGGGGAAGGCAATTATAGATTTCAAAAGCATTAATATTTTCTTTCTAGATGTGCAGATTGTATGAGAGGACACGGAACCCAGAAGAAAACTAATCCCACAGGTGGCAAAGGCAAAGGAAGGGGAGGAAGAAAGACTTTCATTGACGAGATTGTATCAAAGGCTGAATCATCACAGAGATTAAGTTCTCGAAGACCAAAACTTCAGCACTCCCTTCAATCAGATTACAAAACAGAGGAAGTTGTGGGTCCTGAAAATATAGAGGAGCCAGTGATTAAAGAACCAGCAGTCAGTGCTGGAGAGTCAGAAGAAAGTGCTAGCAATTCAGCAGAGCACATTGAGGAAATAATAGAGAGTGTTGGACGACCAGTGGAAAACATTGAGGAGCCAGTAGAAGATCTTGACGATCGAGCAAGTGCAGTAGGAGAACAGCCAATGGAAGGAAACAACGAAGACTTCTTTGGTGGAGGACGTGTAGATCCTGAAGGAGAAGGAAAGGATGAAAATTATCTCTCTACCTTGGGATTTCCTATCAGTGATCTCCCTAGAGGAACAACTCCTATGAAGAATATTCCATTGTCAACTTTACCTAACTTCCATGGTTTATCCTCTGAAGATTCGGATGAATTTCTCTTTGAATTTGATATATTATGCAGAATTTATGATTATGTTACTAATGCTCAAAAGTTGAAATTGTTTCCAGCAACATTAAAAGGAAATTCTTTAATATGGTTCATGAGCCTTGGAAGTCAAGTAATCACAACATGGGAACAGATGAAACAGAAATTTCTGCTTAAATATCAAGGCTACTGTGAGACGAGAGAAAAGAAGGACGAACTATTCAATATGGCACAAAAGCCAGACGAGAATCTGGAGGACTACGTAGAAAGGCTGCAGTATAATATACAGAGATCTGATCATCCGAATATAAGTAAGGAAATTCGCAAAACAATATTACTTAGAGGATTAAGGGATGATTGTTTAGACATGTTAAACATGCTTGGAAAGGGAGATATATCTAAAGAATCATATGATGAGATTGTTGAACTTTGTAAAAAGATATTCGAGGCTGCAGTAATTAAGTAATAGAATCCCACATCGAAATCTTAATCCTTCGGTGGGGGAGCAACAAGAGCTGAAATAGGTAATTTACTTAATTTAAAAGCGAGATGTTTAGTTCTTGCTTCTGAAATTGGCACTTTGCGCGTTAAAAGAAACGGTGAACGAAGCAACTACGCATCTTTTGCAAAGTCTTGATGACATCCTTTAAGTGCCATTGGACAAAATGCCAATACGCACCATGCAGAGAAGATCATCCTGAAACATAACCATGTCCATCTCTGCAAGGAATAAAGGCGACATTATATACTAGCAGGAAGAAAAGTAGAAGCAGTTTACTTGCTTAACTCAAAGAAGACATTGGCAACAGAAAGACAAGGTATGGTTACAACCTGCATTTAGTGGTTGGGTAATTATTCTTGCTTTAGGTCAAACAAATTACCACTCCTTTAGTGGTCTGATACCACATGCAATCAAATGAATTTCACCATGCAACAAACAAACCCTCCCTTTGTTGATCTTGCAATGTGGACTCCTTGGCCCCCACAACAGCCATCTTCTTTTAATCCATGGAATTCAAATTGGAGAAGCCAACAACTCTCGTATCCAAATCAATTTCCTCAATTTCAACAACCACTTCTTCTACCATCGGGAGCTCCATCAAATAATCAAATGAGACCCCAGCTACCTGTGCAACCAAATCCTAACCCCAATAATAAAGTTGTACAATTCATTGATATTCAGAATCAGCCTACATTTTCTACTATGCAATGTAATGATATTTATTTAGATAGGGAAAATAGTAGAGGCTGTTATTGATGACATAATATTACAGTTGAAGTAAAGAAGGCAAGAAACATAAGAAAGCACAACCACCCTCTAACAAGGGTATTGAAATAACAAAACCACCATTCCCCGAGCGTTTATTTTTAACTAGAACGCCTGAGACACCTGCTTTTAATCTTTTAGGGGAATTGCAAAACTTGTATGTTAAAATTCCACTTTTACAGGCACTGCGAGATGTACCAATTTATGCCAGAACTATAAGGGACAATTGTGTTAAGAAACCTGGTAGGAAAACTAAAGATCCCCTTACAGTTCATGTGATGGGTGATTTATCTGCATTAATGTCCGGAAAAACCCCTCCTGTGAAATATGGTGACCCCGACCATCCTACTGTCGGAACCAAATTATTAAACAATGATTCCTCCAAGTTGCGGTAGATTTAGGTGCTATGATATAAACATAATGACTCTTGAAACTTCACGGTTGTTACAGTGAATAACACAATCGAGAGGGTACTGCCATTCTGAGGTTGGGTGACGGATTTCTACGATTAAACTTTGAAGGAGTTGTGAGATCTACTTATCTGGACAGATCCTGGAATTACCGGTGGTTTGTTGTATTGCAAACTAAAAACAAAGCTAGGGGAGCCTACCTAATGCAGGAGAGCCATGGTGGAGCACCGGTGATGCCTTTATTAGTTGCAGATCTGGTTCAATGACAATTTATAATGGTTATGAAACCAAACAGCTTACTCTTTATCCTCATGCTACACCCATAATTAATAATGAAGATTCTATGTGGATGGATTATGATGATAATGCTATTCATCCCATTCTAACTATTGGACAAGCCTTAACTCTTAAAGACAATACAGAGGATGAAATAATTAATAATTTTATTTGTGAACCTTCCTCTGTAATTGCTGAAACACACAATCAATTGACTGCAATTTTTGAAACAGATACCCAAGAAAAGATTGAATCTGAAGACTTATCTTAGACATTAACCACCATCTCATCTAAAAGCATAACAGTTGAAATTGAACCTGGCAAGACATTAAACATAAATCCTGATCTAACAGTTGCTGAAACACAACAGTTAATGAAGTTATTACGTGAAAATAAGGAAGCATTTGCATGGGATTACACGGATATGAAAGGAATCCCTTCTGAATTATGTACTCACCGAATTTGTATTAAAGAAGGATGCCGACCAGTCTGTCAACCCCAAAGACGAATGAACCCTAATTTAAGGGAAATTGTTAAAGAAGAACTTGAGAAATTGCTTAATGCAGGATTTATATACCCCATCGTGATGAATGGTTTACATTTAGTAGTGTCCTAAGAAAGGCGCTGAAATGAGGTATGTGTTGATTCTGAGGCAACCCAACAAAGCTACTCAAAAGGATCCGCACCATACCTTTCATTTGATCGGTGTTGGATAATTACGCTCAGAAGAAATTCTTTTCTTATAGATGGTTGGGCTGGTGTAACCTAATTCAGGTGCACCCCAGACCGAGGACAAGACCACTTTCAACAGCCCTTGGGGAAATTTTTCTTATAGAGTTCTTCCATTTGGGCTATGTAATGCACCAGCAACTTTTCAGAGGGCTGTTATAGGAATTTTTTCTGATATGCTGAATGACTCTATGGAAATATTTATGGATGATTTTACTCCTTATGGTGTGTCTTTTGAAGATGCATTGCAAAATATTGAGAAGGTACTTAAACGATGTATACAAGCTCACCTCTCCCTAAGTACTGAAAAATGTCATATGATGATGAGTGAAGGAGTAGTGCTTGGACATTTTATTTCATCTCAAGGTATTCAGGTAGATCCATCTAAAATATTGGTCATTCAGAATCTTCTTGTTCCTAAAACACAAACTGATGTGAGAAGTTTTCTAGGACATGCTGGATATTACAGAAGATTTATTAAATATTTTTCTAAGATAGCTTCTCCATTATTTGTGTTTCTTATGAAAAATGCTGAATTTAAGTGGACTAATCCTTGTCAGAAAGCCTTTGTAGAACTCAAGCATCAGTTATCTATTGCTCCTATTTTAAGGGGACCTAATTGGGCCCTCCCTTTTCATATATCTTCTGTTGCTTCAGACACTGCAATTGAAGCTGTCTTGGGACAAGAGGAGAATCATTTTCCTTATGCTATCTACTTTATCAGTAATAACATGACCCCTGCTGAGCTTAATTATACAGTTACCGAAAAGGAGTTTCTTGCAGTAATTTATGCCATTAATAAATTTTGAAATTATATCACTGGTTATTCTACTTTTGTCCACACTGATCACTCGGCTATTAAGTATTTAATGAACAAATCTGTCACAAATGCTAGAGTTACCAGATGGCTATTATTACTGCAGGAATTTGATATCACAATTGTAGATCGGCCTGGTAAAGAAAATGTGGTGGCTGATTTCCTTTCACGGTTAAAAACTGATAATGATATTCCAGTAGATGATTCTTTTCCTGATGAGTATTTGTTTGCGGTTTCTGCTCACTCTCCATGGTATGCAGATATTGCTAATTATTTGGTTGCAGGAAAATTACCATCACACCTGTCATACAGAGAAAAGAGAAGAATTGTTCAACAAAGTGCCAGGTATAGCTGGATAAGTGGGTGTCTTTTCTACACATGACTTGATCAGGAAATCTGAAGATGCATTAGGGAAGATGAAGTGTATGACATACTAAAAGCTTGTCATGATGGCCCTTGTGGAGGGCATTTTGCTGATAAAATAACATCACACAAAATTTTGAGGATGGGTTACTATTGGCCCTCATTATTTAAGGATGAAAAGAAATATGTGAGGGCTTGTGACAGCTGCCAGAGAATGGGTCAACCCAATCATAGAGATCAAATGCCATTAAACCCCGAGGTAGTTTCTGAACCATTTGAAAGATGGGCCTTGGATTTCATAGGACCCATTAATCCTCCATCCAATCAAAGAACTTATATATTAGTCTCTACAGACTATATGACTAAATGGGTGGAGGCCAAATCACTTATTAGAGCCAATGAAGAGGCTGTCCTAGCTTTCTTATTTGAAGAAATCTTCACTAGATTTGGAATTCCTAGAGAGCTAGTTACAGATGGAGGACCTCCATTCAATTCTCATGGTTTTAAATCTACCCTTCAGAAATATCATATTCATCATAGAATGACTACACCATACCACCCCCAGGCCAATGGGTAGGTGGAAAGCACAAATAAAGTATTAGAAGCCATTCTAACTAAAATAGTGAAGGATAGCCGGAAGGATTGGTCTCAAAGGCTCCCTGAAGCACTATGGGCTTACAGAACTACTTGGAGAAATACTACAGGTTTTTCTCCCTATGAATTGGTTTATGGTAAAAATGTTGTTTTTCCTGTGGAATTTGAAATTAAAACTCTAAGAACTTCTTTAGTTGTTAATCTTGATTTTACTGATGTGCAGACAGCTAGGTTGCAGCAGCTTCTTGAATTGGATGAAAAGAGATTAGATGCCATTCACCAAACAACCATGATTCAACAACAAAGAATGAAGTGGCATGATAAAATTATCAAACACAAGTAGTTCCAAAAAGGTAATTGGGCCTTATTGTATGACTCTCGGTTTGAAAATTTTCAGGGTAAGCTACGTACACGTTGGCTTGGACCATATGAAGTAGATGCTGTTTTTCCTAATGGAACAGTAAGACTTCTAACAATTGATGATTCTAAAACACCTCTACTAGTCAATGGTCATAGGCTTCGTTTGTACCAACACCCTGTTTCTAAAGAGGATTTCAAGACTGCTTACATGACTGATACACATTATCTTTTTCTAGGGGAGTCTTCTGCTCCTCACAGCATTTAATTTTCTGCACTGTATTTCTAGTATTAGATTAGATTTAAAACTAATAATCCCTGTCAAGGGTTGGCATGTTACAATTGAATTTTGCAGATTCTGGAAAAACTCATTAAGGAGGACAGATTCATCACAAGAAGATCTGAAGCTTCAATCACAGAAGCTTGTTCCCTTCATTTCAACCCATTTCCTAGCAATATCCCTTTTATCCCATTTCTCCATTTTTCCTTTTTCCATTTTCCCACTTCTACCATTCCTGAAATATCATCCTTCAGCTAGTATTTCTCGTTCCTTACTGCTGAAATTATCCCTTAGCAAATACTTCCCCCACTTGTCTTAAACCCAAGTCATTATATCCCATTTTCCTGATTTTTCCCTTTGCTGAAACACCAGTTTCAGCAACATGTCATTCATTTTTCCATTGCTGAAACACCACTTTCAGCAACCTGTCATTCACCTTTTCATCATTAAAACACCATTTCTTTCCTCTGCTATACAAGATTTTGAGTTCTCCACTTTTATTCTTCAGATCCCTTGGGTGAATATTATTCAGTATTGAGCAGATCCTAATGTGCTCATGTTCTACATTCCAGAGAAATTTAAAGATTCTTCCATTAATATCAAGCCATTATGAAGCACTTTATACTTCGAATTATAAAGACAAAGGTAAAAATATAAGGTATGTGGTTTTTGTGTAATGCAGTTAAATAATATTTTAAAGAGAGGATCTTGCTCATAATGATTACAATCTCCACACACTTAAACATCATTTCACCATACGTAAGGGGGGGGAATTTCGAAAACTGAATCATCATTCCAAACCATCCAATCCTCCGTCACTCTTCATATCCATTATTTCCGCTGTCATTGAGACTCCATATCCTCTGTTGCAACAATTAGCTTGACCAAAGCCTGTGTTTCTGTTCTCTGCACCTCTACATGTGACTCAAGCTAGTAGCTATGGGAGGTTCGGCTATCAGACATGAGCCTGGTTCGATAACTCTTCTTGAATTGTTCCCGGAGGCCTACCAAATTTTTCAGCAGGCAGGATGGACAACATACTTCGAAAGGTTAGGAGAATTTGATCCTCAGCAAGTTTTAGAGTTTGCACAGAATTTTCAGGAAGACTACTCAGTGGTTCAAGGGGTCCGAATTTCGGTCACAGAGGAAGATATAGCACAAGTTTCAGGGTTTCCGGTTACAAGTGCTCGCTGGTTCAGCAGGAAACAAGTCATTTTAAATGCGCAGCAGGACTTTCTTCTTCCAGAGGAACGGATTGAACATAAAGGCCGCGGTATAAGTCTACATTCATTACCTCGCCCATGGCCAACAGTAGCTGAATTCATCAAGCACTATTTGACATGCGAGGGGCGTTACCAGTTAGTCTATCAACATGACTTCGTTTTAATGAATCATTTGCGGCATGGTTGATTAGTTAATATTCCCTATTATCTGCTTGGTTGTATCAAAAACATGTCATATTACTGTAGATGGGTAAAATTCCCATTATTATCCCTTACCCATCATCACTTATGTCAATTATTAATTCAGAGGGGTTTTTCTCAGCAAAATGCCCCTCTGAATAATCCACTCCTCATTCCCCAGCAAGCCGAAATTCCCCAGCAAGCCAAAATTCCCCAGCAAGCCGAAATTCCTCAACAAGCCGGAAGTTCCCAAGAAACTCCTGAGAGTTCTTATGAAAGGAAATTGGACGATATCCCTGACCCCCCAGTGATTCCATCCTCAGAACTAGTTGACCTACCCCCAAGTTCATCCCACTTAGTAGAGTCACCCCTTCCCACTATTCATATCTCTAGCGATGACTCTCAAACACCCCCATCTCCCCCTACTCATAAAAGAAGAGACGAACCCCAATAGTCTCTGTCTCAAAACGACAAACAAGGGCCAAATCCCAAGTTTTCACTTCTTTCGAAAGCCCTTCCCCTAGAAAAGAATCCTCTCCTACAAAGAAAAGAAAAGTCACTGACTTCTCTGCTTTCCTACCTAGGAGGAAAATGAAAATGACTGTTGAAACTGAAGTCACTCCCATTTCCCCTGACCCTGCGACTATCCTGTTAAAACTTCAATCCTCATCACCATTCCAAATTCCCCAACCATTACCCATCTCATCCTGTGGCACTGTTCCACAAGAACCAGTTGCCCGGGGTAAGATGACATCGTTTATTGCTCAACCAGTAACTGCAACACAAGAACTAGTTACTTACCTAGAAGCTGAAACACAAGAACCAGCTACTGTGGTACAAAAATCATACACCAAGAATGATAATACAAGAAAACCAGCTGTAGCTGCAACACAAGAACCAGCTACAGCTGTGGATCAGCAGACAACTCCAGCAGAATCAACCAGCACACAGGGTTCACACACTATGGCATCTTTATTGGAGGAAAATGAGTTTTTGAAGTCAGAACTAGAGGCCTATAAGAAAGAATTGATCATGGCACAAGAAGCCTTTGATAGAGAATTGAATCTCTACATGTTGGCACATACAACATCAGCACAAAAGAAGGATCCATGCAGAGAATACATGTTCCATGAGTGTGGTAACATTTACCAATAGGCAGGATACAAAATAGTCAAAATTCAGGTACCTGAGGCATCTACTTCAGCTGCAATTAAAGAAGAACGCCCTACTGTCACACAAGAACCAGTAGGGCCCTCAAAAAGTCTGGAAAAAGAAACCAAACCACATATATCCTTCCTTGTGTTAGTCAGCTCAGCTACTCAGACAATGCCCCAACCCAATACTTATAATGCCGGGACACAGACCCTGCCATGGAAAAAATTAGAGATAATTAATAACTGGAAGAAAGTATGCTGTGGATCAAGATAAAATATTGCAGCAGCATAAGTTGGCCTAGCAGAATCAGATGTATGCCAACTGGGATATTTGGGAACAGACACTGCAACAGCTCAAGGATTCTAAGAAAGAAATCAAAGAATTAAAAGAGAAACTGGTTTTGATGTTTTCATTAGTGAAAAAATTGTTGGCCACCCGTAAACCCTCCTTGAATTATTCTCTCTTCCTCTCTGAACGTCTTGTTTATTTTCAATTGAAGGCAATTAAGAATGGCAGACCTCATGAATTGCTTACAGCGGAACAATTTGTTAAAACATTTGCTGAGGCCCCTGCTAGTGACCAACATTTGTTATGTGAACTTTATCTCCATAATGAGGCTATGCCTGAGAATAGACAGGTCAATCTCACTCCAATTGTAGGTGATGTACAAATTAGGGCATTTGTTTCATTTCTTGCCAATCAGATCACATGGAAAACTGCTTTTATTGCAAGTAGGCATAATGAGGAGAATCGCCTCCTTTGGATTAGACTGGAACCTTCAAATCCGGCCATGTTTGTAGCAAAATATCACTGATTCTTGCAGAAGCCAGGAATGCACTGCTACATACAACAACTGCAAGCCTCAACACTTCTACAGTGTCTATAGCTAATCAGAGTGAAGGAAACTGCTGCCTTGAAGGCCAACACTATGTTCTGGCAACAGTCATGTAAGGAAAGACAAGAGTATCACCCTTTTAGCCCTGATAATCTTCAAGCTGCACTATCTAGGGTACCAAATTACATCAGATGCATTCGACATTGTGGAGAGAACTGGATTGGTTATCATTTTCACTTTCCAATCCTATGGATGCCGATAGAAAAATACAAGTATCACTACCAATTGGCTAACAGGGACGAGGCAGTAGCATGGCAGCAATTGCAGAACAATCGAGGATTCCGAGCTTCGACAGAAGCCACCTTCTCCAGTTACTGCTTGAGCAACTTGCATGCACAGAGTCAGTACTCAGACTCTGACTCAGACTAGGAGTTACCTGAGGACATGCAACCCTTTCAACTGGGGGGGATGTTAGGACCTCACAATGTACCATTTTTACCATACATTTTGACACCACCTTACCCTTTATAACTATATTTAAAAAGGGTTCCATCATCATTTTTATTCACTTTATCCAAAGGTATATGAAATCCTCCTCTTTACTATATATTTAATCTGTTTACATATAATTCCATATTACTCTTATATTTCATCATTAATCGAAGGTAGATTGTTGCTAACATAAGTCTAAAAGATCACAGATAATTTATGTGATGTGCTGAAACAATCGGCCGTTGCTGAAACAGTCGACTCCGTTGCTGAAACAGTCAGCGGGCACGCAAATTCCGTCACTACTCGTAATTTGCGATTCTGGAAGAGTATTTTTGGAACAATGGCAACAAGATGAAGACGAGCAAGGAAGTGGTTACACGGATTATTCTGAAGCCAGTACTTTTTCTGTATCTGTTGTAACAATATCTTTCTATGGAAGAATAGAATAGTCTTGTTTTAAGAAAGAAGAACAGATTTGGATAAACATAGATTTGCTCTGATGTAATTGTAATAGATGTCTCCTCTTTAAAAAGAGGAGACATAATCATTAGAAGGAGAGTTAGAAACTACAGGAGAACATTGTTTTTGAGCGGAAAGGAGCTAGACTCCATTGTAATGTATCATTCCTTTTTGACAGATGAATAAAGGTTCCTTTTGAGCGCTTCAATTTAATTCTTTCCCTGGGGAATCTTGTGAGAAGGAAAGGGCCCGCCTTCATCACAAGATTCACCCGACTGTTCCTGTATTTTGTTAAGTTTCCTTATGATATTCACACCTTAATTTAATTCTGTTTGCTGAAACACCAGTTGCATAGTTCTGTAGTTTATTAAGCATTATGTTTCCTTTAAACGCTGCATGAGTTTGGTACATTCATTCTTAAAAGAGCCAAGAGATATTTTTCTGTTATTTGTTTGAATGTATGATTGATGTTGGGAAGCAGGTGTTGAATATTCCTGTGCAAAGGAATAGGGTCCTGTTCCCATTGATTGACTTTCTTTTTCCTGCAGTGTGATTAGAAACAAGAGACAGGTGCTGAAGGTTCCTGTTCATGGGAATAGGGTCCTGTTTTCTTGAATTTATCTTTTCTACAGTGTGATTAGTGTCAGGCAGTAGGTGTTGAAGTTCCTATTTGAAGGAATAGGGTCCTGTTCCCTGTTATGGTCGATTGGTTTCCTTTCCTGCAGAGTAATTTCTTTTCATTAGGATTCTTAAAAGACTGCAATAGAGGAATTGCTTCTACTATAACATAAATAGACTTCAGCTTTGTTAAAACAGGGTATGAATAATTAGATTTGTATGATTAATAATTGTGTGACTTTTACTACAACATTATTTTTGCTTTTGGAATTGAGAATATCCAGTGCGTGGTTGTCTTTGGAATAAACAGACCTTCTCAGGTTGACAATTTATGTGGAGCTTGAATTGTTAAAACAATTAAAGAGACCAACAGTGGTCTTTACAAACCTTGTTTCCCTGTACAATCTCCTTTCTTCCCCATTAAAAACTAGAATTATAGCATAAGGGAAATCTAATTTTAAAACACCTCCCAACATTTCTCCCTAAGATCTTGACAGGAGAGTCCCAAACCTAGTTGGGGTGCCAGCAACCACTACATCCATGACTATACTCATTGTTGGGATTTGTGCCAATGAAACTGTTACATAGTTAATTAACCCAACACATTTCACCCTTTTGGAATCAAATGAATACAGACCCCTATAAGGTTTGGTAATCTTCAAGTTAAGTTCCTTCATAATAGACAATGGCATGATATTATGGGACGCTCCTGAGTCCAGCATGCAATTATGTGGAGTAAAATCATGAAGCAACAGAGAAATATAGAAGGGTGGGACAGAAGGATCTACTTATTCTACATGAGGGCCAAAGGTGACCAATGGCTTTTCTTTTTGTAAATTCACCGTGTCACTTATATATTCCACCTTTATGAGATTAATAAATTCTGAAATTTCTTTCTTGTAAGCTGGTATTTTAGCTAATTCTAGAAGAGGTACCTGAATTTTAACCTTCTCCAATTATTTTTCCAAACTAAAAGCATGATTTTTCTTAACGTTCTTTTCAGGTTCTTCTTCACTCTTTCTATAATTTTCCACTTGTTCGGGTACACGAAAAACTCTCTCCAAAATATTAGTGCCGACTGATTTGTTCTGGGAAGATTCAACCTGTTGCACATTTGTTCTATTAAGTGAATTTACAGGTTGTTTCCCCTTACTGACCTATTTCACAAGGTTCTTTTCTTGTGGAGTCGCCTTTGGAGGAGGAATGGAACCTTTTTGTTCACCTTCATTATCCTTCACTCTAGATCTCTTTCTAGACCTTAAATTATAATTTTTATGTAACTCAGCTGGCATGAAATCCTTGAATTTTCTACAGTATTCATCCATTTCATCTTGATTAAAAGATACTTCAGATTCAGCATATTCTCCCTCAAAATATTCCTCTTCATCCTCTTATGTTGTATACATAGCAGATACCTAATCCTCAGCCTCCCTTTGGTCATTTTCTGTTGGCTCTGTGGGTTCTTCTTCTATACACAACGGTGCTTGAACCTGGTATTGATCTCTTCTTTCCCTCTGCAAAATTTGCAGGGGGTGTCTTTTGAATTGAGGTTTGAACCCCCCTCGATTTTTGTGTACTTGTATTTGGGAGTTTTTATTTTCCAATTCCATCTTAGCTAGCTGATTCGTCAAAAAATTTATCACCTTTTTCATATATTCAATTCTTAGATCTTGTAATGATTCTTCTTTTGCTTTCCCCTTCTCTGGGACTGGCTGTTTCCCTTTCGCCTTTCCACCCAGCTATATTTTCTTCTGGGTTATCTAAAGCACTCAGCGTCCACTAAGAGTAGGGGCTCTTCTCTCTCTCAATATAAAGCTAAAATCAGCTTCAAAAGCCCCAGAAAAAACTACCTTTGCTCCTACGCGGGGGGGGGGGGGCGCTTCATCTCTATAGGTAAACTATTGTACAATTTGTTGAATATTTTTATAAACACAAATGTTTTCATTAGGCCTTATTTTAATTCCATTAAACTCTGTCAGTGAGTAACCATGATCTCTCGTTTCTCCCCATCTCTGAGTGAATTGATTTTCTAACTCTTCCCAATTATTTATTGAACCATTTGGTAAACCTTTGAACCATTTTCTAGCCTTTCCATTTAGAGACCGCACAAATAGTCTCATCACAACATCAAGATGTTCTACATTTAAATTCTAAGAAAAAGTGAAAAACAAGGGTAAATGTTGTCCTACAGTTACTTCATCTTCTCCAGTGAAACGAGGAAGTAATTTTAGGTATTATTGAGGCATGGCATTCATTGGTTGTGCAAGATCTAGTTGTGCATATCTATTCATTAAGAAAGTTGGTGCTGCCACATTTACACCTTGGTTAACTATTCCTTGGGTAGTTGAGGTTGATGAAACTGTTGTGAAAGTGAATGAAGGTGGAGGAAAAACTGATATGGGGATAGGTTGATGGACAATAGCAGAGGGACCCGCAACTATATTTTGTTGAGCTTGAGTAAAAGTAAAAGAAACAGACTCGAAGGAGTGTTCTTCCACCTTAGGTTCTTGAAGATAAAGTGATGTGAAAGGTGAATCTTGTTCCAAGGAAGGAAGTGTTTCAGAAATATTTTCAAACAAATGATTACTAGAACTACTTTCAGGAGCAGACAATGTAGGATCAGGTGTTGAAGGTGTTTCAAGTTTCTGAGCCTTTTTAGAAACCAATCACTCTGGATCTGGAAAAGCAGGGACTATCTTCTGTGAGGTATCTGACCTCGTGTGAGGCCTTTTGAAAGAAACAATTTTGAAAATAACAAACACAACCCAATATTTCCTCCTCACTGAACAACCAGAGGAAATAATGTGAAAAACCTAGGGAAAAATAAACTTCATTTCTTCATCCCTGGCAATGGTGCCAAAAACTTTTTTATCTCAAGAAACAATCCCTTGGCTATGGTAAGGAATCAGTGCTTAAGACATTTTATAAATGTATGTCAAAATTACAATTTCAAATGGCCTTTGTTTAACACCTTTGGAATTTAACTACTTAATACCCCTAATAATCTGATGTAATGAAAACCTTCACAATGCCATAAATTGCTGATATTTTGAATGAAATGAAAGAAATAACTATAAGGAAAACTCAAAATGATATCCTGAAAACATAGAATCTACCACTTTTAAGTTTCAGCGTAAATTCATAGATAGAGAGGAAACTTGAAATAATATGTTGTAAACACGAAATCTATTACTTTAAAGTTTCATCAGGAGTTCGCGAAGGGAGAAGAGATGAGGTGAAGGAGCGCAAATTAAGGTTATTTAACTCTTACTCATAGATGTAATTAAGAGATTGGATGCTACATTACTTCACTTCATTCAAAGAGGAATAAACATAGAGAGAAACTGGAAATACATATCAACATCAACAGGTGTAGGAAACTTGATCTTCTTTCATTTATTTCTCATAAAATTCAGTACCAAATTAACAGTCATCCAAAGGTCCAAAACTCGGAACACCTTTTATTTATTTCTACCTAGTTAAATACATCGTAGTTCATAACTGTTGAAATTCTTGAAACTACTCAACTACCTAAATTGTTAATATTACATATGCAATCATACCAAGAAAACAAATTAAAACTAGAAATATTGTTTGTTTTTCTGAATCTGATGTTGATGCATCCTCCAGAAGTGTTGAGGTGTCCTTTTTGGTTATGATGTAGTAGCTACACAATTTTGTAACAATGCCTCAGTACGTGACTTAACCCAGCTTTCGTGCTTCCCACAGTGCCACTATATTTTCTTCTACCTAACTCTGCCTATGCCCCTATGTATGCCTACAACGTTTCATCTTCTCTTCGTTAACCGCCACAAGACTTGGACTTGAACCATATTCTGCTCACCTTTGGAGAATGCATCGCATTTTCTTTCTATCGCATTATGGCATTTCATTGGCTTTATGTTATAATCCTCTTTTCTTCCTCTGATGTGATTTAACACTAGAAATGCCTTACCTCTAGATTTGAAAACCTTTGGAGTTCACCTTTAAAATCGCGTTGCATCCACCCGCAAATCATAGATCGGGGATTTTGTTATGAGACATGAAGGTACGTGTTAAAATGTGTGATGTGTGAAGTGCGATGGGCAGAAGGTGACGTGGCAAGAAAAGGTGGGGCCAATTGCAATCGCAAATCAACATATTTCTTATGAGAAATGGAAGGTAAGTGTTAAATTGTGTGATGTGAAAAGTGCGATGGGTGGAAGGTGACGTGGAAAGAATATGTGGGGCCAATCACAATCGTAAATCGAAATATTTTTTATGAGACATGGAAGGTAAGTGTTAAAATGTGCGATGTGTGAAGTGTGATGGAGAGGAAGGTGACGTGGAAAAGAGAGGTGGGCCCGCCCGCATCCCACAGATCGCAACATTTAACGCATTCCTTAGCACTAACCCTTTAAACTTGTGAAGTGCGAAGTGCAAGGAGAAGGAGGTGACGTGGCATGGATGCGTCCCATGGATATCAAAAATCACAAATCAATTGATTTAGTTTATGAGTGGTAGAGGTAAACATTAAAACTTGCAAAGTGCAAAACGTGATTGCATCGCATCGCAATATCGTAAGTTTAACCATATTTTAAACTTGTAACTTGCACTTAATGCGATATGCGATATGATCTATATCGTCCATCTCTCCACTCTAGCTCTGTGCTTTGATTCTGACCATCTGTTTTTCCCTTTGCGCCTCCTCCGAAACTTTTAATTTCTTAAGGGAAATGTGCCATTTCTCTGCCTTTGGGAAAAAAATTTTTTTCCCCTGTTATCACTTTAATAATTCCCAAAGTCATGAGATTTTTCTTTTATAGTTTTAATAATATTAGAGGTAACCACAGACCTAATTTTAAGCTTTAGGATCTAGCCTCCCTAAGGCTCAGAGAGGTCTCTCTCTATAAGTTTTAACTTTGTTTTTATATATGATCTTAGGCTAGTTATATGGGGCAATTTGGTTTTGATATTTGGTTTGGTTTCATGGGAAAAAATCACTTAATGAGATGGATAGTGATAGATCTTTTTTTTCCATTGGGAAAATGGAGTCAATGTGTCAAGCAGATAGATCAGGATCAAGGTCTAAAGCCAAATATTTTCAGGGCAAGATAGCAGAGTCACTCAAGATCTTTGAGTTTGATTGGTGAAGTGGCTTAATCGGGATAAAGAGAAATAAAGGATTGTTTGATCCGGATAAGAGATGAATAGGTAGGGGTCAATAAAAATTAGGGAGAAATTAAGGGTTCCCTAGTCTGGATATCAACAAAAAACATTAAAATGAAAACCAGTAAATAACATAGTGCTTTTAACAAATTTTGATATATCACTTCCTGATTTCACATTAAAATTTAGAACACATTTATGTATGAATGGAAAACATGAGAACATTTAACAAATAACAGAAGAAAGTACTTCACTTAAGTCGCCCAAACCCTTTGATCCAGCGTGCTGACTTGAAACTTGATACAAAAACCCTTTAGGTACAGAAAATTTGACTATAGAAATCTTCAACAATTTATTCCACACTAATACTTCAAAGGATGAAGTATTTATAAAAAATATCCTAGAATACTCCTAGGAATGTTTTTTGGAAATAAAATATCTTATTACAAAAAAATAGTGACAGCTGTATAACAAACTTGCAAGTTGTCCTATTTATTAAATAAAATATCTTTCTTGTTGAACTTAGGTTGCAATTGGCTTTTGAGGTGTCTTCAATGCTAGTATTTGATCTTCAGTCAGTTTTGAAACTTTATCTTCTCATCTGATACTCTTTAACTGATACACTTTAACCATTTGATACTCTTTAACCACTGTTTGAGTGCTTTACTACCTTTAAAAATTTGTTTTTTTACTGTGTAAAACAACAATCTGTTTTTTCATCCTCTTTCACTATAAACTATCTTTTTACAGTAAATCTGTAATATTTTTCCAAAAATCTTCATCAGGTAACTTAATCTTTGTAAGTTTTCTGAAGTTCTCATCAATCTTTGTGTATATGATAAAGGTTGGTTTGACTACAAAGAGATTTTTTATCTCATGCTGTAAATAAAAAAAAATTTCAACACTCTTATGCAACACTTTACATGTGGTAACCCCTTGCCAATCTGCTTTGTTCACTTGATCTCTAGCAAATTCCCTAATATTCTTGTTGTAATCTTCTTCCTTCATCAGTTTATCATTGATAACAAGAATGTTTGGCAAGCATTTTTTTCTTAATGTGTCAAACTTAACCATGAATCTAGTTATGGCCAAATCTATGTTTTGACACTTCTCTTCTAGTTGCTTCATTATGTTTTTCTTTGTAAGTACCTTTCTTACCTCAAGAATTGTTTCAGTTCTGTCAGTAATTCCTATCTCATCCAATTCTTGTTTGTTTTTAGTGTTGAGAAACTTGATTATTTCTTGGGCTTCTTCACGTTTGGTACCAATTTCTTCCTTTTTTTTCAAAATTTCTTCTTTAGCTGCCTTAAGCAAGTCCTTCTTCTCATAAATTACTTGAATGGATGGCCAATTATCATTGATTGACTCAATTATCTTGGACCATAGCTGATTTTTTATGTATGCCATTGGCTCTTTCAGGGTTAACTCTACTTCAACCTTCTTAAGCTGCTCACTTAACCTTTTGGCTTTCTGTTCCTCTATTTTAGTATTTATTTGTGCTAATTTCTTGGCATATTCCAAGTTCTTGATTTGTTCTTTCAATATATTGATCTCATTATTCTATATTGACATCTCTTCCATGGCTTTAATGAATTTACTGGCCTCATATGAATGTTGAACTGCTAAAGTAGATGATTCAGTGGCTAAAGTAGTGGAAGAAGTGACTGGCACTGTTGTGGCCAGTGGGACCTTTGGTGCTAACTCTTCTGCTAGAGTTAAAGGAACTATTGTTGTTACCATGGGAATGATTGTAGGAGGAATATTTTGAGTCTAGGTAGCTTCTTTATCTTGGACTCTTTATTTGTGCTGTCATTTGTAGTATGAGACTCATCATCTCATCTTTTTTATTTGCCTCTTTCACAATATCTTTAGCTTATGGATGTTCTGTTGGAGACAGTTTTAGATGCTTTCTAAGTGCTGCAATATCAGCATTTTTCTTCTTCACAAATTTTTCTTCTGCTTTTACATTTGAAGGGTCATACCCTACTTCAATCACCAATTCTTCTAAAGACTTGATTCTAGTGTCTTTAGCATAGAAAGAAGATTTTTCAATCCTAATCTGATCTCTCAAATTTGTTACAGTGTTTTGGAGTTTCTGGGCACTCATTTCCTTTGTTGTCATGGTAGAATAAAGCATTTTTGAGCTTTGCTTGTGAAACTCAATCTGATCCAGGGGATGAATGCTTTTTACTGGAATTTCAATATCATATCTCTTGTAATCTGAAGTTGTTGTAGGTTTAGACACTGTTGGTTGTAGCACTGTCATTAGCAAATTTTTATTTGTGTAATCAAAGGCCGAAAGCAGCCTATTTTGATTTCCTGGATTCTGATTTAAATACTATGAATAGATTTCATTTTTTATCTCTTTATCTTGGCTTGATCTGTTTGTACTTTTCTTTGATATCATTTTCTGTGTCCTCTGCCTGCTGTAATGAAGATGCTTCCATGCCTTGTTGTTTTTCAATCATTTGTGTGTTTGAAGTATTAGGTTCCTGTTCATTTTCAATTATTGTAGTAGTCTCAGTGTTTTTCTTTGGATTCTCTTCATCTAAAACCTCAATTGTTTCCTTTTCCTTGTCTGCTAGATTAAGCTTATGTTTCTTATGATATCTGATCTTGAATCTAGTTTCTGTTGTTGTTTCAGTTGTACATGTTCCTTCTTCTCTAATTCTCTTTTTGGTTCTGTCCTCATGATTTACAGTCTTCAAAGTGTGACTAGTATCACCTTGTTTGACTGATTCCATCAAATTATTGTCCAACCATTCTATTTGGTTGGTAAAATGTTCAATATTAGGCTTATTATCATGGATATAAGGGTTTAATTTTCATTTTACCCTCATCTTACAAAGTATTCCATAAGCATCATAATTCCACAAGAAACTTTCATCAAATTTATATTCTAGCAACTGTTTTGCTGCCTCTACACCTCCTTCCCTATGATTTCAAATAAACGGACCCACTTGGTTTTTCAATTTGAATTGATCCTTCTTTTTAGCAGCCAGAAATTTTACAGAATTATAGTTTAGAATTTTTCTTATGTACTCTAAGGTAAACACTCTCATTGGAAAGTATTTTGGAAATTTATAGGGCAAGAGGTTTGACCCATAGACTCTAATCTCTATGTGATTTTGGTTACTAAAGGTACCAATCACCAGTTCTACTTTTCTCTGATAGTTGTAAAAATTTCTTTATCTCATCACTTATCCTTGGTTGTACACTTTTTGTAAGCATGTTTATCAATGGGTGAATAAAACAATCTATGAAATCTATATAAGTGAATTTCGTTGATTCTTTTCTGATTAGAGAAGTCCAAAAAATGACCGATAGTGGATTACCTTATACATCCAATTTTTGAAGGGCTATTGGAAATTTTTCTACTTGGAAGTAAAGGAACATGTGAAAGAGGAAAGAGGTATATCTGAAAACACCTTCGGTGGGAAGTTTTACAAGCTGATCATGGATACTTTCAGCGATGTACTCAACATAGTTATAAATGACTATGGGGGGTTGACAAGGCACAAAGTGGATAGAAAACAAAGTATAAACTCATCAGTGTGCTCATCAATGAAATAACCAAGGATAAAGGATAACATTGAAATAACAAGTCTTGATCCTTCAGCGAATTTGGAAGATGAATATGGAGGATTAATATGTGGGATTTCAACATATGTAGGCATGAATGTTGGGAAGATATGAAATCTTTTAGGAAATTCTAACTCAAGATAAAGCTTTGTAAGAGATTCTATGGATAATGGGACTACATTGGGATCAGGTTTCAACTGAAGCATTAGGTTTATGGATTCTGTAGTGATAGTGAACAATACTTATTTCTGAGTATTAACAATAGCTCTTAGGTCAGGGGAATAGTGGGCTTGACACAGTCTAATGACTTCTGGACACTGATGGGTATGGGGAACCACATATTTGGGTAAATTGGATTCCCAAATTTGAACTTCATCTCCCTAATCTAAATATTTTTCTAGACTCCAGCAGTGGAGATCAAGAAGATTGAATTAAATTATTAGATCAATTATCTTATAATCAACATCAGCTAAATGGATATGCTCAACATCTACAACAGGAGGTTGTAGTGGATTTATGACAATGGTGCTTTTAGAATCCATTTCTAGGTTTGTTCTTGACAATTTTGTCCTCTAGATGTTAGAAAATTTGTTTTTAGGTTTTTTATTTTCTTTTGTAAGCTTAGACTATTTACAAAAGGTATTTTTGGTTTGACAAAGGTATTTTTTGAATAGCAATAGGTACAATTATGGTTTCTTCTAGTTCAAACTTTCAATTCTGCTCCAAAATCAATCTTTCAAACTCTTTACAGACTCAGAAAAGGTTTTTTTTTTTTAAATGTTTCATGCTATTTTCTTGGGTAAAACAGACATAAAACATTCTAGTTCATGCACACAAGGGTTCTGAGCATTTATAAAAAGGTTTAGAATAAATCAGAGGGCTTCTACAGGTCTGCAAAAGGCTAAACTTCTTCAATTTTGTTTTAAAACAGGTTATAGTATTCAAAACTGTGTTTTTATCAAGGTTTTTACAGAAAATACCATTTTTGAAGGCAAATAAAGGTATTTTTGTAGGAAAACAGGCTTTATGAGGTTTAGATTCAGAGACCGCTTCTTTTCAAATGACAGGAGGGTATTTTTCTTGAAAAATACTTGTTATTTTAGGTATTTTGCCTTGAAGTAGGGTTTCTGGGAAGTCGAGGAGCTTTTAGAAGCTTGGTTGAAGTCTTTAAACGTAATTGGAGAGTCTAAATGCTTGCAGCAGCAAATTTGGGATGAATTATGGTATTTGAGCATGTAAACAGGGGTAGAAGCATCTTTTCTTCAAGCGGAAATGGTTATTGAATAGAAAATGCAGCAGAAAAAAGGTTTGAATGCGTACATCCATTGTTTTATAGAAATTTGGCTATGAAATAGTGTTTCCATTCAATGTAGGTCAAGTCAACTGGGAGGCGGTTTGGCGCGAAGGGGTCGAATACCGCCAAGTGGTTATCGCATGAGCTAGAAGTGGTATATGGTTTTTTTGTAAACGAATACGATCCAATGAGAAAGGGATGCATGGAGGAGAGAGAGGAGGGCAATACCGCCCATATCGCAATTCTGAAATGGATTAATGATCGCACTTTTTAATTTTCAATATTGGGTATAGTTTGTTGGATTGGGCAGAGCAAGTGCGAATGGTAGAGATCTATCGGTGGAGCTGCTCGGTGGATGGTTGTGGGGCCCGGGAGTTTTACCTGGCGGGTTTAATGTTATTACACTTAAAACATAGTTTTAACATAAAGTCTTTGTATTAACAGGATAGGCGAGATGTATGGTTTACATGACCAATAGACTATTTACATGCGTAAAATAACCTTTGGGCGGGTTTAATATATATAACATATGTTTTTAAACTATGGGGGAGCGGAATACGTCACGTGGAACATTTAGACCATAGAATAAATTAAAATGTGGGTTGGGACTTTATTTAATATAAGGGATTTAATGTATTACAGGATAGGGTATTTATAGTGGAATTAATAAAATAAGCTAAATGTTAATATGATATGAATGAGTGGAAAATATACAAATACTCTTTATAAAGTGTAATTTAGGCATTTGGGTGCATTTTTTCATATTTATGGCCCCTTTACACTTAATAAATGCATTTTTGTGGGTTTTTTGAATGTTTTTGTATGAAATGAAATTAGTTAAGGGGGGTTTTTACTTTTCCTAAGAAAAAAGATATTTTACCTTAGGAAAAGGGATTTAATCTTAGGAGAATGGGTGATAATGTTGAGGAAAAGGGTTTTTATGAAGGGAATCCAATACTTAGTGCCAATAAGTCATTAAGCCTTGGGTCTGGTCCCAACAAAAGTCAAAGAAATGCTCTAAGCCTTTATAACTGAAGGTTTTGAATACTAGAATACTTTGAGGGAATGGAAATTTAGTAATTTTCCAGATGATGTTTTAATCATGCCTTGTACAGCTAATTTCTACCTACCCATCATTTATTCTACCATTTTTTCCTTTATTTGCATGGGTGCATTTGAGCTTGCAACCCTAAATCCATTTTTCTTTTAAAGCATAAACTATCTAACTCTCACCTTATTTCATCCGAGGGCTCAGATAAACTGTTGAGCTCCTCATTTATTCTCTAACCATCTACTGATTTGTCAAGTTTAAACGGTTTGACAGATCTTTATTCTTTATCTATAAACATGAAATTTAAAGCATGAAAAAGTTAAGATTAAACTATTTGACTCATCATGGATTATGGCATTTTGAACAAGCTGCACATAATCATTATTTTTGCAATAGAAGTAAAAAGTAGTGGCATTTTGACTTGCATCACTTTCATGTCCTATTCTATTCTCTTTTTTTGTTTGGGGTCCATTTTTGTTCTTTTTTTATCTTTTCTTTTCAAGTCCTTTGATCTTTCTTTTAGGATTTTTACCCTCTTTTCATTTTTTATTTTCAAATATGGGAAAACAACTTGCATAAAGCAAGGTATGTACATATTTACAAGACTAATCATAGTCAATTCAAGATTATGAAACCTATTATTATAAGACCCTAACATGCTCCCCGGTGTAACCCTCCTGAGCTTATTCGGTGTTCTACTGCACTAGTCCCTCTTGATCTTGCGAATGAGCCTGACTCGACCCTGTCCGGTGTGCAATGTTCTAAACTTTCCCATTGGTCTGGCCCTTGAAATGTTATGCAGGTAAATGTGCCTGACTCAACCCACCTTCACATCTGATCACGTAATGTTAATATACCAACATATAAATCAAAATTATTCTACGACACACAAAATTTTACATTTTCTATCATAAATTCTTTTTTGGTGTTTTTAAATATATTTCAAAGGTAAATGAAAATGAGCCACAACACTACTGAAGGGTTTTTGCTCAGGACTGTGGTAAATCTTGTTCAGTGAGAGATCTGTGGGATCGTTTCTTGCTGTGAAAGAAGATGGCGAGCATTGGAAAGATAAATATCGAGAAATTTAATGGTCATATTTTTGAGTTGTGGGAACTAAATATGGAGGATCTGATGGTGGATAAATATCAGTGGATTGTAGTAGATTTGGGTACTAAACCAACATAAATTTCAGATGAAGACTATAACGTTCCAAAATGTAAAAGATGTGAATATAGAACAAAATGATGGAAATAGCAGTGTATAACATCATATCAATATAGGAAACCAATATGGAGCCACTTTTTTCAGCAAATAAATAGAAAATAAACTTAATACATTGAGGCACAAATCATACAATAGGAGAAAACAAGCCTCTAATGACTAAACCCTCTCCAAATGAGGTGCTGCTAATAGACAAAAATGTCGGAGAGTTGTTACAGTGCATTCATAAATAACATAGCTATAGAAAAAGATAATACAATGATATAAAATGACTGATATATGCCTCAAGAAATAATACACATGAAGATCAAGGCTCTATATCAACCTCCCAATAGAACCCAAGAGGGTTTCTGAAAAATACACCAAAGTACAACAAGTGGACTAAAGCCCTAGGGATGAAGATTCATTGCAAATGGATAGCTGGAAAAATGTGGTTGATCTGACGTAGCATAGAATGAAGCCTCCTCCAAATAGACTCTCCAGGTGAAATTTTGATCCCTTCATTGGATAACCATCTCCCCAAATGGTGTACTAAAACCACCCCTGCAACTCCTCCCTAAAATAACGCAGTCCAAGACTAAAATTGCATTGTAGGGGCTAATAATAATGTGGCATGGTGCCAAATGATGCAAATAATCTCAAGGGCCTTCTTTTCTAGCCTCCCAATGGAAGGAAACCTTCCTCCACTCAAAATAAGCTCTAAAGTGACCCAATTGTCCTCTCCACTAATGCACCCTACAACATAGCACAACCCTCTGCAGAAACTGCGCTGTAGAAGAAATATGGAGCTTGGCCTGATGTCGGAATGTGGAAATGTAGTGCAAATACTTCTCCTGAGTGGGCACTTGAAGTCCCCCGAGGATGAAGGTGGAATTCCTGCTCGGGAACACCCTTGTGCTAAACAACAACGCAGTCTCCTCTAAACAGCTGAAGAGAGAAAATAGTCATTCAGACCATAGACAAAATAATAATCAAAAAATGCCTTCTATGGCTGCCATCCCCTTCCTTATATGCTTGGTGAGCTTCCTCACCTTGGGCCCCACTCATTAAAGCCACTACTTCCATGCATGGAGTCTCCCTCCAAAACTGCATTGTCCCTCAATGAATGCCACTCCTTCCATAATAGCGTTGTTGATTTGGTCAAAGTTGACCCAATCTACATGCTCCAACCCTTTTTCACATGCAAGGGTGCTTAATCGAGCTACTAAGACGATCTCCATTCACATTAGCAGCGATTTTATTCCTACTAAGGAGATTTATGGGTCTCCATACCCTCTTATTCTTGTAACTAAGAAGCAAAAAAAAAATTAATATTCCAACTAGCTTAAAGATAATTGGGAATATTACAATCCTCCCCTCCCAAATGTTTCTTGTCCTCAAGAAACTGTAAAGGTGAGTGTTGCAACTCTTCTCCTCCTTCCTTGATGACACCTCCATGTGATAAGATTAGCTCATAAACCAAGTGTCTCCCAATCAATCCCTCCATGAAATGATCCTCCCAAGTACTCATGAGATGCCAATGACTCGCCTCATAAGGAAATAAAATATCCAATGTAGCAATTATGGTTTTCCCAATGTTCTCCCTAAAACATGAAGCATGAGAAACATGGAGAATATCACTCCCAATGGGCACATGCAATCCTTGCATCCTTGATCCAATCATGCCCACAATAAGGATAAGGAGATCATCAATGTATGGGATCATAATCAAGGATACATAAGCCGTCATATGTAATACTTGAGGAGGATCATAGTCCTGCATGTAGAACCATCGTAGTATGTCACCTGACTGCCTCATAACATGATATAATAAGTGGTTTCCCCACCACTTGTTTGTTTCCATAGTCTTATCACATGCTTTTAGAAGGTGAGTAATTTTTTGGTGCCAATGGAGTACACCTTGAATGATATGACATCTCCCTATATCCTCCTAGGGAGTGGCCATGCTTGACATTGTTTATGGCCCCAAGTTGACCATGAAATTTATAAGGTAGAGTGCCCCACTTGGAGAAATGGCCTGCACATGTATGGTAAGGGAATGCAAATATTCATCAAGTAAATCATTATACATAAAAACAGGATCCTTACCATATACTTTGATCACACTAATGGAGTGGCTCATAAATAGGTCCCCTCTCATTCCCAAAGAGGAAAGAGGTGGTTGTGATAACTCCATCAAAGAGTTATGTCTCTCCTCCATCTCCACATGATCCATCCATCTCCTAAAATGTTGATATATCTCCTCTTCAAAGAATTTCCAAGTAAATCCTTCCATGATGCTATGGTATGCTCTCATGGAATAAGTGTGGCTGAGGATAAAATCTTCATGTGCTTCTTGTAGCAACTTCTCCTTGATCTTGGATTCTCTATATAAGAAGATCCTACTCTGACAGTAGATGACCCCATATCTTACTGGAATATCCCTCATCTAATAGCTGGTCATCAAGTATCGTGCATGTAAAAAGATCCTTGGAATAATCCACCAACAGCTGGTATTTCCAATAGGGATCTATTCTCCATAGTGACAACGCTGATGATCTATCATGTAAAACATTTTTCATGTGGCTGCCCCCTTCTTTGACATCTCCCATGCCAAATTCACATACCGAGATGCCGCTATCCTTCCTCTGCTTCTCCTCCTAAAGTTTCTCATGCTCAAGTAAAGGTTGAAGATTTTGGAGGATATTCTTCTAGGGGAAGCTATCACCTATCCAAAACTCCCTGAGTCTGGCCAATGCATGCATGAGTGGCCACCATCCTCTGCCATGTGTGGAATATTTATCCCCACGTGAGAATATATTCTAAACCTCCAAATTCAAGGAGTAGTCTCCTTGCACCATGATAGTGCCATCCTCCATCCCTATAGAATCCCCTCTCAGCATAAGATGTGGGGTGAGAGTGGGTAATGATGATAGTGGGAGAATGTCTCCCTCCTCCTTGAGCCTACCCAAGACTCTTTATGTTGTACCATGACCTCCCAATGTTCCCACTCCTCTTGGATATATGAGTGGTGCAACATGTTGTGAGACATTTCTCACAAACTCCTAATCAGATGGCCTCCTAGGTGGAATGCCACTAAATAGTAATGTCTCATGGGCTAAAGTCATCTGCACAACTGATATGAATATTAGCTCCTTACTTCCACTGCGCAAATCTAGCTCTATTTTCTGTATAGAAGCTGTCTGTGAGGGATATGTGTGCATGCCCATAATCATCTGATGTTTGCCACTCTTTTTGTCCATCCACTCCATCTGCAAAGTCTCCCAATATGTGGTCACGTTCCCCAAAGTAATCAACCACTACACTCCCAATATCACATTTTTTTTAGGTATGTCAACCCCAAAAAAGTTATTAGTCAATGTAAATTTCCACATGGTGACAGATAAATATGGAACATAATGCATGCACTGCATCATTCTAGCTCCTGGGACCAAAACTGAAAATCCCTCAAAATCATCAGTGGGTATTTCCCTCCTCTGCACTAGTTGGGCATCAATAAAGTTGTGGGTAGCCCCATTTCCAATCAAAACTGGAACCCTTTGATCCTGAATGGAACCTCAAACCCTCAAGTTCAAGTACTTGGGTATTCCTCTCAATGATGCAAGGGCCCCTCCAATTGGAGAAAATGCTCCATTCCCACCTCCCGGTGGTGGTGGATCCTCTTCTGCTATCCCAGCACTGTTACCTCCTTTTGGTTCTTCTTCTTCTTCCTCCTCATCATCTAAAAAGACATCTATATAGTGTGCCTTTCCTGGTGCACATGTATGTCGGGGTACCCATGATTCTCGGCATGTGAAGCAAAGCTTCCTTCTCCTCAATTCTCTTTGGACATCATCACTAAGAGGTAATTTTTTTTTCCCTCCTTTGAAGGATGAGCCTTCTCATCTTTTTCCTTTGATGGGAAAGTGGGATTTTTCTGAAATGTTTCCTTTACTCTTGGCAAGGCATATTGTATATATCTAGCCCTCTCAATGGCATCTTGAAGGATAGTAGGTTTGGTGTATTTAACCAACCCATGTATAGGTTCTTCTAGCCCATCAATAAACATATAGACCCTTCTTGTTGTAGATAAATAAGGAACCATAACAGAGAGTTTTAGAAATTCAAAAATATAAGTTTCTGGATTACCTAATTATTTGAGCTTAGCTAGCCCAATGAAAGGTGCCTCCGAGTCTCTTCGATCAAACCTCTCAACCAACCTCCTTGTGAACTATGAATATGCAATCACATTGGCATGACCCAATGTAGAAAGACAATGAAACCACCAATCATGTGCTTCACCCTCAAGGTGCATTGTTGCTATTTTGATGGCCTACATCTCTGGTAGTTGGTTTAGCTGGAAGTAGATGTCTAGCTTCTCTACCGATGATTTGGCAGTGCACTTTGATGACCCATCAAAATTGGGTAAGAAAAATCTGCCCATATTCTGGTGAAGATCACGATTCTATATGAATCCTCCACCTCTATAATGATGTCAGGGTATCCTATTGTCCTTTATCTGATAGAACTCTTGAAAGCTCAAATGGTCCTTGAATATCTGAGATTGAGACTCATACTCAATAAAATAGTCTTCAAGAGTTTCTTGTTCTTGAAACACTCCATTTCCCACTGCTAAAAATGTAGGCATTGTAGAGCATTGGGAAACCTGCTACTTCATTGGTTGATCACTCTAGTGATGAGAAATGTTAGAGCCTTCTCCATGTAGAAACCCTTTAGGGGATTCTTTGTGTCTATCCATCCTCATATCCTTTATTTCTCTTGCAATTTTTTGCATAGTTCAAATAATAATCTTGGGGAACTCCTCCTCATCTCCTCCTGATAAAGGGGTTTTACCCTTGTCTTCTCTATCATATGTATAATCATAGCTCTGGTTTCTTCTGGGATACCTCTTCTCTCTATCTGTGAGAGGATATCCTTCTTATGATGACATATTGGCTTAAGATGCACAGGCTAAGCCAAGATTATGCTCTAATATTACCGTAATATTCCAAAATGGAAAAGACAGGAATATGGAACAAAATGATGGAAATAGCAGTGTATAACATCACATCAATATAGGAAACCAATATGAAGCCAATTTATTTAGAAAATCAGCAAAAAATAAACATAATACATTGAGGCACAAATAATACAATAGGATCAAACAAGCCTCCAATGAATAAACCCTCTCCAAGTGAGGTGTTGCTAATAGACAAAAATGTCAAAAAACTACTACAACGCAGTCATAAAGAACCTAGCTACAACAAAAGATAATAGAATGATATAAAATGACTGATATATGCCTCAAGAAATAATATGCATGAATATCAAGGCTCTATATCAACCTCCCAATATAACCCAAGAGGGTTTCTGGAAAATACACCAAAGTACAAAAAGTGGACGAAAGCCCTAGGGTTGAAGATTCATTGCAAATAGATAGTTGGAAAGATGTGGTTGATCTGATGTAGCATAGAATGAAGTCTCCTCCCAATAGACTGTCCAGGTGAAATGTTTATCCCTTCACTGGATAACCATCTCCCCAAATGGTGTACTTAAACCACCCCTACAACTCCTCCCTAAAATAACTTAGTCCAAGACTAAAACTGCACTATAGGGGCTAATCAAAATCAAAACATGTCTTCTATGGCTACCATCCCCTTCCTTATATGCTTGGTGAGCTTCCTCACCTTGGGCCCCACTCATTAAAGCCACTACTTCCATGCATGGAATCTCCCTTCAAAACTACGTTGTCCCTCAATGAATGCCACTCCTTCCATACCAGCGTTGTTGATTTCGTCAAAGTTGACCCAGTCTACATGCTTCAGTCCCTTTTCACACACAAGGTTGCTTAATCAAGCTACTAAGATGATCTCCATTCACATTAGCAGTGATTTTATTCCTACTTAGGAGATTTATGGGTCTCCATACCCTCATATTCTTCTAACTAAGAAGCAAAAACAAAATTTAATATTCCAACTAGCTTAAAGCTAATTGGGAATATTACAAAGACTGGGCGAAGTTGGATCAGAAAGAAAAGAGCACAATATGGTTGTGTATATCATATTCGCTATTTTTGAATGTTTCTCGGGAAGTTATGACGAAGACTTTTTGGTACAAGTTAGGGACTTTGTATCAATCTATGTCTTTAGTAAACGAATTGTTCCTACAGAAAAATGTGTATAACCTTAAGATGAAGGATGAAGACTCGGTGACAGAGCATCTAAATGCCTTCAATACTTTTGTAAGTCAATTTTTATTTGTTGATATTAAAATCTCAGATGAAGATAAGTGCATCAGTTTGTTATGTTCTCTACCAGATTTGTGGCACAGGCTAGTTATTACAATAGGTAGCAATACAACTACCTTGATGTTTGATGAAATTGTCTCAGCCTTATTGTCGGAGGAAATGAGATGGAAAAATATGGAGGGCCAGAATGGAGATGCCTTGTATGTATGAGGATGGTCCCAGAATAGAAACAAAAATAAGTTCTTGAGTGGGAGATCCAAATCTTGAGGTAGATCCATTAGAGGAAATTTCAACCTAAAAGTTCCCATGAAATTTTCATGTCATAATATTTAAACCGATCAAAATGCTTTAAATTTAAAAAGAGGTAGACATAAATATTTTGGAGGGAAAAGAAGAAAAACTATTTTTTTAATTGTATTTTTGGCTTATCTCCTTATAGGTTTACACAAATTTCAATTTTATAGATTCATTAGATGCGAAATGAAATTCCACATCCAATGAGTACCCATTATCCATACTTTTGAGAAGACCCACATTCATAAAAATTGCAGATACATTAAAAATTGTGTTAAAACATGTTTTTTAATGTATCTGCATTTTTTATCAATGTTGGTCTTCTCAAAAGTATTCATAATGGGTACTCATTGGATGTGGAATTTAATTCCACATCTAATGAGACTCTGAAATTGAAATTTGAGTAAACTTATAAGGATATAAGACGAAAATAAAAATAAAAATAAAAAACATTTTTTTTTGTTTTCCCTCCAAAATTCATAACTCTTATTTTATAATTTTAAATATTGTTTTATTATTTTTCATTAGGAAGCCACTTTTAGGCTGAAATTTCCTCTAATGTAAATATCCATGAAACCCTATAAAGGTGTGCTAGAAATTTGAAAAGGAAGGGTACTTCAAAAAGGACTATAGATCTAAATATCCTCAGAAAGGAAAGGGATCTGATGATGTTGTAATATCCCAAAATGGGAAAATGCAGCAATACATGTAGATATGCAGGAAAATAACGCAGATCATCTAAGTAAGAGTAGGAGGCCAATATGGAGGCTCTTTATTTACATTTACATCAGAAAAATATATGCATAAGAAATCCCATGAGATGTACAACATGAAATAGAAGACTTTTATGGAAGAAAATCCTCAAAAAGAGGTGTTGCAACCATGTATTAAGACTGAAAAGAGCTTGACAACATTATTTTTATTCGCTGCAACTGCTATAGATTACACTTCAGATCTAGAGTAGATATGTTTATAAAAATTTAGATCTATATCATATCCATACACTAGATAGGCTCTTCTTCAGATTCCCCTTGGGGTTTTCAGCAAAACATGCAGTACAAGGAGTAGATCTAAGATCTAATGCAGCAGAACTGTAGAAATATTCAGAAATTCATGGACATACAGATCTGATCTGAAATATACGATATGATGATCCCCTCCAATGGATCTCAAATGTGAAGGGTAGATCCCCAACACATGAAAACCACTCCTCCAAAAAGTGTGCCAAAAGACCCTGCAAAAATACCCACAAAAATAACGTAGTTCTGGAAGCAAGACTGCACGGTAGGCTCTAGAACATGTTTGGCCTCATGAAGATCCTAAAATATGACTCCAATCATCCAATACTCTCTTTCCAATGGGATAGAATCCTTCCCCACTGAAAAGGAGCACTAGAATGGTCTACATCTGAGTATATCTAGCCTCCACTTGCTGCAGCTTTCAAAGACAACCAAACCCTCAACAGGATCTGTGTTGTGGTTGGAAGAAGAAGCTTGGCCTTCGGCCAAATAGTGGAAAATAAATGCAAACTCTTCCAAGGGGCCTCTCAAGGAAAGAGGTGGGATTCCCAATCGAGAACACCTAGTGCTAAACATCACTATTCTTGGCTAAACAGCCAGAGAATGAGAAATGTCTAAAAAGACAATATCTTCAGAAATAACATAATCATCAACAACCTTCACATGATGCCATCCTCTTCCTTTTATAAGTTAAGAGCTTGCAAAACCCTAAACCATCTCAATGAAATATCTCCTTTCACATGAGCCACCTCCAACTAAAACTACGTTATGCCTCATTGATGGCCACTCCTCCAAGATAGCACTGTTGATTTGGTCATGGTTGACCTAGTAAAAAGATTCAACCCCTTTCACACATAAGGGTGCTTATTTAAATAGCCCAGATTTAGCCTTGTTCACATGTGGCATTGATTTATTTACTATTTTAGGAGTTTTATTTATCCTCCTTTACATATTTATTCATCAAACAGAAAAATAAAATAAAATTGAATATTCCCATTAGCTTGGGACTAATTGGGAATATTGCAATCCTCCCCTTCAAAATGCTCCTTGTCCTCAAGCAACTAATAAGGTGAGTGTCGCAACTCTTCTCCTCCTCCATTGGTGACACAAACATGTGATAAGCTTACTCCATAAGCTAAGTGTTCACCAAACCATCCCTCCATGAATTGCTCCTCCAAAGTTCTCATGAGATGAAAATAGCCCATCCCATAAGGAGACAATAGATCACATGAAAAAAACATGGTTTGCCCAATGTTCTCCCTGAAATATGTAACATAAGGTACATGGACAATATCCATCCCATAGGGCACATACATACCTTCCCCGCTTCCTCCATACATCCCCATAAAAAGTACAAGTACATCATCAATATAGGGGATCAAAACAACATATATGCAAACAGAAATTTGTGCATATGGAGGTGGGTCATAGTCCCACATGTGGAACCAGCGCAGCGCATCTCCTGCCTGCATCAGATCTATATGTGGTAAGTGGTTTTCCCACCACTTAATTGCTGCCCATACCATCTCACCATAGTTGGAAGTGTGAGATATATTTGGTGCCTTAGGGAAGCACCCATCATGCTGCAAAATCTCCCTTTTCTCATCAAGGGAGTGGCAAAATTCAGAAATATTTGTGGCCCAATATTGGCCATGAATTTTAAAAGATATAATACTCCTCCTTGGATCCATGGTCTACATAAACATGGTGAAATAATGCATACAATCATAATATAAAACATGTTTTACAACAACATGTTCTTCACCAACAATCCTCCTCATATAAATGGAGCGGTGCATAGATCTATCCCCTTCCTCAAAAAGAGAAAGAGAGGGTTGATTTAAATCTTCCATAGAGTTATGTTGTTGCTCTATATCCACATGGTACATGCATATTTGACAATGCTGATATAGTTCTCTTTCAAATCCCTCCCAATAGTAGCTCCTCGAGATGATGTTGTTGAGCTTCATGGAATATGTTTGGCTGAAACAGAACTCCTCATAGGCCCTTTGTAGTAACTTCTCCTTGAGCTTGGAGGCTCTTGACAAGAATATCTTACCACGATCATAGATGACTCCATCTTGGATTGAATAACTCTCATCTTGTAGCAAGTCATCAAGAATCATGCATGTGTGAAGATCCTTGGAATATTCCACCAACAGTTGGGATTTCCAATATGGATATAATTTTCCCAACAATGACAGTGTTGATAATGTGTCAACTAAAATTTCTACCATGCTGCTGCTCTTCTCCTTGACATTCCCCATGCCCAAGGTGTATGTTGGAAGGCCATGCCTCCTGATCCTCTCCTCCTTGACATCTCCCATGCCAAAGGTGTAAGATGGAAGGTTGTTATTCCTTCCTTGCTACCCTTCTTTCATATGCACATGCTCAACAGAAAATGGAAGTTCTTGGAAGTTAGTGTCCCATGGAAGGCTATCATCTATCCAAAACCTCCTTGGCCTTGCCAAAGTATGCATGTGTGACCACCATCTCCTATCATGTATGGGAGCTTTCTCTCCAAATGAAATTATCTTATGATTCTTCACAGCCAAGGATTGCGTTCCTTGCTCCATGATGGTGTCATTCTTCTCCCTTGCAGCATCTTTTCTCAGCGCAGTATGAGATGAGAGAATGGATAATGGTGATAAGCAAAAAATAGTTCCCCTCTCCTTGAGCTTTCCCAAGACTCTCAGGGTTGTAGTATGGTCTTCTAATCCTCCCTTCCTTCTTGGATATATGAATGGAGCATTAGTGAATGAAACATCTTTCACCAAATTTGAATCAGGTGGTCTCCCAGGTGGTTTACCACAAGATAATGATGTCTCATGGTTCATTCCCATGTGCATAAAATATGGGATCATCATATCATTTATTCCACTGCACAAATCCATCTCTGATTTTTGTGTGGAAGTCTCATGATAATTGGGTATCGCTCTTAAGGATGCAAGAGTGCTTCTAGTTGGAGAAATTTCCCCATCTTTTCCTCCTTGTAATAGTGGATCACCTCTTATCATTTCAGCGCTGTGATCCTTCCTATGTTCTTCTACTCCTACCTTCTGCAATATTTCATAGTCTAAGGTGCTTCCTTTAGATGTAGTTAACTCATGAACACCCAACATCTCCTTGGTGTCAAGAGTCTTGATCACAAATTATTGATCTATCATAGTGTGTGTTCCCAAACTGTATGCAATGTTGGAACACATTCCCTCCATTGTTTTGTCTCATTGTCTATCATCATAGACACATGTTGCTCATTCTCTTCATGTGTAAGATCCTTGGGGGCTTCTTGCAAAGAAACAAGGGCTCTCCTAGTGGAAGCAAGTGCTTCACCTCCATCTCCCAATAAAAGTAGATCTCCTCCTGTTGTCATAGCGCTGGAGGAACTTTCTAGCTCTTCTTCTTCCTTCTCCTCATCAATAGATAATGCCTCATAATTAAGAGATCCTTTCTCTTGATCTCCTATTGAAAAAGGAACCCTCATGTCTTCTTCTTGAGAAGAATGTTCTTGCTGAAGTGGGCCCTTTGCCCTTGGAAAATCATGTAGCAAATCATTAACCCCCTCAACAATATTCTACAGTGGAGTTATCTTCATGGATCCTCCCATCTCATGAAAATGTTCTGACTTCTTGGGCTTGGGTGGCTCTCCCAAAGAAGTTTCAGATGGCTTAACATCAAATATTTTCACTAACCTCCTAGTGAACTTTGCATAAGTAGAGATATTTACATTTTTCAATGAAGAAGATTCAAATAACCACCAGGCATAAGCCTTACCTTGGATATGCAGCGCTGATACTCTAATGGATTCTTCTTCTAAAACTTGATGCAGTTGGAAATATGTGTCTAGCTTCTTTACCCAAGACTTGGCTGAGCTCTCAAGTGATCCATCAAAAGTAGGTATAAAGATCCTACCCAAAGTGTGTTGCATGCACCCCCTTCTTCTCTTGTATATATTGAATCTTCTTTCTTATTTAAGTTGAAAAAACTCTTGGAAGCTTAGATTCTTTTTGAATCTTTTAGATTGAGATTCATATTCTTGGAAATAGTCACCAAGAGTCTCCTCTTTCAATGTCTCTCCTTCTGCTTCTTCTCTTGCTAGGAATGTAGGCATGCTACAACATTGTAGATCTGATTGTGCGGCTGAATGATCACACACATAATATGAAGAACTGGGGATTTCTTCATGTGCAATTATTCTTGAGGGATATTCATGTCTTTCCCTCCTCATTCCCCTCATTTCACTTTTCAACTCATGCATAGTTTGGAACAGAGTTTTTGAGAACTCTTTCCCTTTCATTCTTCCAGATAAAGCGGTTTTACCCTTGTCTTCTTTGTCTTCTATGTAATCAAACTTCTTATTCTATATTTTCTTT